>JABJVR010001983.1:0-18201 GCA_025773905.1 Chitala chitala
ACCTTTCTTATTCTAACAAGCAGCAGGTCAGTGCCATGGACAGCAGCAGCCTGTTTCAGCCAAACCATCTCCTGTGTATCTTTATTACCCAGCCAGGCATTTTGAAAAGCAGACACAGTGGGCTCAGCCTCAGGCAAATCCAGCACAGATGTGCCACAGCCAGGATGCTTAAATGCCTTCCCTGCCTTGAGTTGTCCAAAACTACACATTCTGAAGAACCATGACAGACTCAAACCTTACCTAATGGCAGCTTCTTCTGTCCTCTGACCCCACTACCTGACACCACCTACTCCATAAAGTTCATGCTATCAGTAAGGCTGTTTTCTTGGGTAGAGCTGGCCCTTTTGCACAAAGTGACCTTTATATTGTAAATCTTTTTAAATAAAGAACATCAAAATCCTGGATTAAGACTCAAGTTGTCCTTCAGGATCCCCAAAACACTCCTAATACAGTACAGCTGCTTCAGTGCTAATTTAAATTTATTCTGAATGTAGATAACGCCAAAACAGCAAACAGTAAACAGGCACATGTGTATTCTTACCTTTGTGCAGCTGCTACAGACACTGATTAATAGTACAGGTGGCTCTTGTAACTACCTGAAACCTAATAATGTTTTTAACTTCACAGGAGATATGAAAATCTTACAAAAATATCAATTTATTGTAAGAAAATGTGACATGAGCAAGGTATGGTTTTAAAAATGTGTTGACATTGCTGTTTTTGTATTTTTATACAAATGAATCACACATGAAAAGACTATTCTGTTTATAAAATAACCAAATAAATTTTTACTGCACCTACAATGTTTTAGAATAATTGAAACAGAGAATTTATTAAATTAAGTAATTAATTCCCTGAACTATTATTATTATTATTACTAGTAATAATAATAATAATAATAATAATAATAATAATAATAATGAATCTATAAAAATACACTGACAAAAACGTTGTTGGTAAACATATAGATATTAAAGATATGCACTCATTGCACATGATCACTGTAATTTAATTTCCTGTATTGTATACACAGGGTGGTTCTAATTAAAATGTGCCTACTCAGAGCTGTCTATAGCTGTAACTCATGAGCATAATTGCACCAAAATTTCTATATATAATTGAATGAATGTGGAAATGGATTTTGCAGAATTATTGTTTCTATATTACTGAATTTCTGAAAATGAGAAGCACATGGAATAATTGAATAATTCAATGAAATGTTATAAAGGAGCAGATGTGATCATGGTGTTCTGACAAAACTAATTACAGTCAAAGAAAAACAAAGCTATTGTATGCTTCTTTATGTTGTTCAGTGTAGTCCCAAAGTGTGTATACATCATCTTAATATGTAGCTGATCTTACACAGACAAAACACCTGCTCTTCAATAATAAGTTTCTTGCCCACAGAAAATAAATAAATCTATGGAGATCACACTGACTTACGACCTGATGTATTACTTGTCTGTCACTTGGCTGCTTGCAGGCAGTGTTGATGTCCACCTAAGTGGCTTATTTCAAGTGCTTATTGAAAATAATACAGTTGCACAATTTTTATATACACTATATTGCTGAAAGTACTGGGACATGGTCCTTAACATGCACATGAATTTTAATGGCATCCCAGTCTTAGTCCGTTAATATTCCACGGTCAACTGTTGGTGTGGGGCTGTTATGGTGTGGGGCTGTTTTTCAGGGGTTGGGCTTGGGCCCTTAGTTCCAGTGAAGGGAACTCTTAAGGCGTCAGCATACCAAAACATTTTGGACAATCTGATGCTCCCAACATTGTGGGAACAGTTTGGGGATGGCTCCTTCGTTTTCCTACATGATTGTGCACCAGTGCAAAAAGCAAGGCCCTTAAAGACATGGATGAGTGAGTTTGGGGTGGAGGAACTTGACTGGCCTGCACCTGACCTCAACCCAATAGAACACCTTTGGGATGAATTAGAGCAGAGACTGTGAGCCAGGACTTCTTGTCCAACATCAGTGCCTGACCTCATAAATGCACTTCTGGAAGAATGGTCAAACATTCCCATAGACACATTCCTAAACCTTGTGGACAGCCTTTCCAGAAGAGTTTAAGCTGTTATAGCTGCAAAGGGTGGGCCAACTCAATATTGAACCCTATAGACTAAGACTGGGATGCCATTAAAGTTCATATGCATGTAAAGACAGGCATCTCTATACTTTTGGCAATTTAATGTAGTTTTATATTTCATTTTTTTTTTTTATATTTCTCTTCATCAATTTTCCAGTACTGAAGTGGTACACTTATTCAAGGTGAACTCCTGTCCAGTGTTGCCACTTAGTGCTTTGATAGTTACCAGAATCTCTTCAAGCTGATTCTCATGTCTGGTGAACAGCTTGTTGTCATCCATATACAGAAAGTGTTTTGCCTTCTGTTGTTTGTGAACTGTACATCTAACATAATGTCAGATCAACAAGTTTGTAAGCAGTGTCGGTGCCAAGTAGAATAGCAGAGCTGGAAGGTTCCTTGCTTCATTTTGATCTTCCCCTTTCTCACACATTCTACTTGATGTAAAGGGAGCATGTTAGTTCTGTAGTCTTTCATAGATGCCTCCACAAACCAAGTGATAGTTGAGCACACTTGGTAGATTCTCAAGGCTTAGAAGATTCAGAAATGGAGAACTCTGTCAAATGCTGTCTTGTAATCTATCCAAATCATTCTGAGATTCATATTCTGATTCTTTGACTGGCACATAATCATGTTGCTATTGAGCAGTAAACAGGCACATGTATGTGATTTGCCAGTAGTTATTCAGCTTCTTTATGACCACTTGTCTTTAGGAAGAACGGAAGAAATTCTGGATGTCCATTCCTCAGGGTTGGTACTTGAATTCTTTGTTGTAGCCTTTAAGGCCCAAATTTTTTATTCCAGAATCTTGTCAGTTTGTTCAGGTGATTTCTAGTTGCAAGTCCTATAGAAGACATTTTACATCTCATTAATTGTAATGTCCTCCAGAGTTCAGTTGATGCATGCTTGTCCACTTCTTCCTCCTGTTGGAACTAAGTAGCTTTTGCCATGGGGGTGATGGTGTCTTCCAGGATTCCAAACCAAAACCCTTCAAATCACTTGTGAGAAGTAATTTATTGAGGATGTGTTTTTTAATGGAGAGAGAGGTGGATTGAAGAAGTAAAAGTGCACTACTAGATGAGTTTAGAAAATACATATTGTGAGATGATAACAAAAACAATAATAACAATAAGCAAAACCATGATAACAGTGACAATAATAGTAACTAGACAAAGGATAAGAAAACAAGAAAGCCAATAGAAATAACAAAACCTTGCTACAACCCGCTGTCTACCTACAACAAGAAAACAAAAAAAAAACAAATAAAAACAAACCATAACTTCCTCCTACAGAAATGATACAAAACACAAAAAGAGTAGCACTCATATCTAACTTGTGTATTTAACAAAAAAATCAAACTACCTGGTGTACAATGCGGATGTGTGCACATTAATTTAAGACACCATAAAAACCTGTTTTAGCAAAGTTGAAAATAGTGCTATGGCACATACAGTAACATAAAAAAAGAACTGGGCCATTTTTTATTTTATTGAAGCCTGAAAGCAGCTGCAGCATCACTCCTCTGATTCATTCAGATTCTTAATTAGTCATTTATGTAATGATCTGCAGGAAAGAAACCAAAATTAAACACATATCCCCTCATGTGACATGCAGCGCACTCATAAAACTGACATGTAACACTGTGCCTCTGTTTCATTTTTAGCATTCTCCTTGACCCTTCGAGAGAACTTAGTCTCAGGTATTGGTGCATCAGGATCAGCAACTGGATTAGGTTATCTCAAGTGTTTGACATACTGCATTGTTCTGCATCTGGACATCCATTAAGATTCACTGTAGCTTGATGTTGATGAGCTTTTACAGCTATCAATCAATTTCATGGTGCTCACAAAGTTATTTACATTGATGGTTGAGAAAATGTCATGTTTGCAGACATGACAGATTGCTTATGTGCCCTTTACTACTCTGCCACCCGTGTTGTTGTCCTTGGTGCAGTAGAAGGCCCACATCACATCCATGACATGTTCCTTTGTCCATTTGCTTCTGGTCTTTGAGTTACTTTTTTGTCTGCTTGACCTTGATTGAGGTAGTGCTGAGGTAGTACATACCCTGTTCAGGTATGCCTGCCTGAATATTATAGTCAGTCTGAAGGCTAGAGATATGAGGTATTGCTAGAAAAATTTGCCAAATTAACAGCCATGTTTTGACCCCAGCTTGTTTGGCAATTGCTGGGAGATGTGCTCATTGTTCATTCATGTGAGGAGAAGTGTGATATGTAGTTCTCTTGCTTCTTGTTCTCATGTTTCTTTATTTGTTCTCTGCTTTGCTGGACACCAGCTAAGCATCCGTTAGCTGCACCCCTTTTTTGATCAAGCTGGACGCCCTAGGTACCAACCAAGCAGAGCCATGACTGATGTTGCCTGGCCAGTAGCATGATTAGGTAGAGCTTGAACTTCACCAGCCTAATAATAATAATAATAATAATAATAATAATAATATTAATGTGTTGATAGTATTGGACACAAGCTTACTTCATTGCTACTATTCCACTTAATACCTGTTAAATGAAACTGCAAATTATGGGGTTTTTTACTTTTATGTCGTTTGCAAGACTAAATATCCTAAAATGTAAGTACATGCTCTGTTTTGCACTATTAACAAAGTTACAAATCTGTTGTAGTTTAAATAATTTCAGTTTCATTTTCAGCAGATTAATTTCCCAAATCATTGTGTGTTGGCTGAGATCACAAGCTCCAGTGAATCCCATGAAACTTAAATTCAGTCACTTAAAGATCCTTTCAGATTTATCTTATTCCTACTTTACCAGCCAATGTGTTTGCAGTTTATAAAGAAAAAACCCTGGAGGAAGAAAAAATACAGAAAAAGACTAAAACTTTCTAGACACTTTTTTTCGCTTGAAGTGAGTTTCAGCAACCGAAAGGGCAGGAAAATGGCCACAACAATCCACAACAGCTGCTGTTGGTAAAGCGATCAGGAGTCATAGATGCTCATGACTAACATGACAAAATAATACTGACAAATACATCAGATATGTAAGGTTCTCTTTGTTTCGGCTGTGTCAGGTGCTTCCTTTTTCTTAGACCGCCTTGACTGGACAAGGGAAACACGAAAGAGAAACCACTGTGGTATTACTCTACTGTGCCTGTGGACATAATAGAGCCTTTTTTTTACAAAATAACTTTTCCACACTGAAACATATGGGTAAAATGAAAGGTAAACAGCTATACATGATCCACCTTTTGGTTAAGGACGCTTATTCCCCATTCTGAGGAATACAATGTGATGCAGCACAGAGCTCGTCATTCACATAAGATTTCTCTGCTCATAGCAATGCTGCTGGCTTTATATAAGAATGTTGTGTAAGTTGGATTTCACAGTATTTTTTTTTCTCAGAAAAGTTTAAGATCCATAAAGGCCTCATGTGTCTTTCCTCCAGTCTCTACTTATCTTTGTTCATAGTTAGTTAGGCTGTTCATGTGCTCCAACGTTTGCTGTTCCTGCTTCTCATTTTGTTTAGGATGAACACTATATCAATCAAGCACACATAGGTAATCTCAAATGTGTAATTGCCATTACATACTTTATTGATTGTTTACATTTTATTATTATTGAATTATTTATGGAATTCTAGTAACGCATATGAAATTTAATTTGTTCTTCATGCATTTCTATGCATAGATGTGAGACACAGCAGTTTGACAAGTCTTTTAATGAAAAATAAGTTTTACCTTTTTATGAGAGTCTGGTTTTAGGTGTCACTTTCTGTAGATAACATTGCAGCTTACATTACATTAGTGAGTTGCTCCACTGCTGTGAGTCCTATTGCGGCCTGATAGTAGAAATGCTAGAAACACAAAGGAGTTTTCTCCCCCACTTAATGAAGGTGCTGTGACCTTAAATGTTAAAATGAGTTTGAAAAGCAATGCTGCAGGCTATCAAAATGGCTATTTTTCCTTTTTGATTTGAACATAGAAAATGTTTTTCACTTTCACATTCTTTGTATTATGGCTGCAGAAAGTTATTTGAAATCATGTACAAAAAATGTCATGTGCTCAGTTTAAATTGTACAGTTAAAATTTTAATGAAATATAACAGTGACTGCCCTAAGGACTCAATACTGAACCATAAGTTATTGTCATTAAACCTTTGTAGTGTGTTCAACATTTGCCTAAAAGGGTGACTTTTTCCCCTAAGAAATTGTAATTGTTTTAATTAATACTATATTAACTTCGCAATTACACTATTGTGCAAACATCATACACCAATGACATAATAGTAATAGGGTGAAACAGTATTTATCTGGGCACCGAGTGTTTATTTTCACAACATAATTAAGGAGCCCAGCACTTCACAGGGGCCACTGAATATACAATGATGAAATAAAAAGATAAAGAATTACAATTCAACTTTTAAGAACTAAAACATGGCAACAACAACCCAACTATAATCTTGATTGTCAAACACCTAACAACGTACAACTGTTCAAAGTAGCCCCCCCCCCCCATGTATTAATTCAATTGGACAAATCAGGTGTGTTTAAAAAGAATGTTGTTGGCAGTACTGTGCTGTTGAGCAAGAACGGGTGATACCAACATTTCAAGCTATTTTAAGTGTTTTATATAAAAGTATAGATACTGTTACCAAATGTATGCTTAAAAGAGAGACACAGAATCTATTTTAAATTAATTAAAAGATCATGCAGTGGCAACTGGCTGTCATAAAACTGTATGTAAAAACTGAAAAAAAAAGTTTGGTCATACAAAGAAATAATATTTCACAATATTTAAAAACTCTCTTTAAACAAATGGTAATCTAATCTTTTATCTTGAGGTTTTTGTTCAAGAGTATGAGCATGTCAGCATTTTTAGGCTTGAAACATTTTGTCTCTAGCTAAGTAGCTTCCCTGCCTTAGAAAACAAGCTTTCTGTAGAAAGAGTGGCAACGGTTCCCAGGTACTTACTGGCAGTTTGCCTGGGGACTGGGAAAGTGTGCCTGGGGACTGGGAAAGTGTGCCTGGGGACTGGGAAGGTTTGCTTCCTTCTTTTCTAGAAAAAAAATAAACTAAGTTCATGTGCTCACAGAAAATTCACGGGTAACAGAAAACCCGAGACACTATCCACATGGATTAAGAAAAACATTTAACACATTTTAAGAAAACTTGCATATTGAAGAATCTTTTGATATATACAACATATGTATATGTGAATAGCTGAAAATGTGCTTTATTTACTGATTTATTTAAGAGTTTGAAAGTGCCAATGTGAGAGATCGTGTTAGTGAGCTGTGTAGTTTTCCCTAGATGCAAAATGGCGAGGTGCAACTTTTGAGAGGTACTATGTCTTTAAAAAATGTTTTGTTTTGTATTTTACTGATTGCATTTTCTGATGTAGTACAAAAATACAGTGTAGATTATTTGTAACATAATGTATGGAGGGAGGGGTGTGAAAGGAAGAATGTCAGGGGCCCAAACTACCACTTTGTCAGGCGGCCCAGAATTTCTATCTAAATAAAATTACCAGGTAGAGAAGACATTTTTACAAAACTTTTGTTTTTCCCTTGAACTGAAATGGTTAATCATAACATAACATAATGTAACATAAGAAAACATAACATAACATGACAACACCTCTGTTGTCATGTAAGTCTGGGATGGGCTTTGCTTGTTCTTTGGTCACTGGAGTCTTTCTCCTTTTATTGTGGTTGTGTTGTATAGTTCCAGGGCTCCAGGCTTCCCCGTGACCCTCACCAGGAATAAACGGTATAGAAGATGACTGACTGACTGACTGACTGATGTATGTCAGTTGCATACAATACAATTATGTTTCCTAAAAAAGATTGATTTATATTCAATTCTCTTAATCATAAGACAGAATCTTGTTTTGTGCATCAGATGTACATATTTCTTTTAATGCTAGTTCAACAACTTCCCACCATAATGCTCCACAAAATATCACATAACACTTTTTTCACGGTTTTTAGATGATATATGGACATACTTGATTCTTAAATAGCTGAATGACATGGAATAGGTGAGGCTTGAGATTGGACCTACAAAATTCAGGTTAGCTTCTAAGTTTACATTGCTTTTGTGAGTTTACTGGATTTGATTTAATCTTTATCTTTGGAACTCACTGATCTGGATTTCTGTGAATCCTGTCATTACTTAGCCAGTTATCTGAGAAATTTGTCCTGAAACAATCCCCGGTTAAAAATGACTAAAAAATAGTAAGTGTATTATCATAGATTTTCTGTTGCTTCAAAATGGTACAGCAGATTTCCCTTGCAAATAATTTTCATCTTGCACCACAATGGATTTTTGATAGACAACACTAATCTTCTGTGTCTAGGCACATTACAGCAATATTGAGTAAAGGGCGCCTGTCTCAATCTAAAACAGCTTTTGCAAGGGTGTTATCACTCTGCAGACAGCTGGCAGCAATTTAAAACAAATGCAATTAAGAAGGCAGTTCACAATGACTTCACAGGAAAGTGATCATTAAGACATGCCTAAATAAGGCTGCATTTCACTTTAGCTGATGCTTGTGATGCGTGTCATGAATTATTTTTGTAAAATTCTGGTAATGTTGTTGCTTGAGGTTAAGGTGAGAAATGCATTCCATATAGAATATCTTATTCAAATATTTAGATTTTACTGTAATGACATTAATGTGAGGAAAATAATGTTCTTAAACCACATTATTTTAGCTAAAATAAACAAAAATTGACTAATTCAGCACCACTGTCTTTTTTAGTGTGTTTTTATTCAAAAAAGCCACATTCAAAATTCCACCTGTCAGTGCTGCAAAACTTTCATTATAAACATTTTAAAAATGCTCATAGTTCTATGAGACTGTTACATATTTTTTATATTTTTAGTTGACTGTAATGGTCAGAGTGTAAATACAGGAGGAAGGTGTCTCATAACACAAAATTCAGTTCCACTTGTGTGTCTATCAAACCTACTATGTGGGAGTTTCAGAAATAAGATGGGCCAGGAGACTCCAGCAGACTCATGAACTGCTTATAAAAAATGTTGTGTTTGGACAGCCCTTTCTAAACAGCCTGTTGATAGACATGTTATTCTAATTAGTCCACAAGAGCCAGCTCTATATAATTTATTAATTTTTATTTTTTGTGCCCCAGAGTCTTGTGGTAACTGTATGTAAGGCCTAAATACAGTAAAAAAATGTTTTTGTTGCTCTTATTCTGTAAAAATGTCATAGTAAATTACAATATTTTCTGTCCATTGAAATGTTAATTAATTTTTGTACTACACCGATGTCTGCCAGTTTTTTTTACTTACTTTTTTTTTACTTTTTACTTACTGACTAAAATCTGATCATTATGACTATGTTTCTAGTCCACCACTTCCAGACATTCTTTTACTTTTTGGGTTTTGTTTTGTTTTATTGCAGTTAGTCCCAGACTTCAGTTTTCTAGTAACCATGGGCTATTTGCTATTTCATACCTTTCTTTTCATTCATGTGCTGTCACTGCAAATACCAGAATGCGTGTCAGCTGGTTTGCTCTAAGTAGCACCTGAAATAATTATTTTATTAATCTCATTTAAATTATCATCAAATTTATAAAACACCATCAGTGGTTTTATTTGTATTACTATACCACATTTTGTTATATTTATGTTATTTAAGAAAACAACCACGTACTACGCAATGTCTCAGACTGCCTGTGTACAAGTGTCAGGAGTTGAGAAAGTGTGTGCAGGACCAGCCCAAATGGAGATTCCTTACATATCCCTGGGGAAAATGCATTGTTAAAACAGGGTAAAGCAAGCATTACTGGTATGTTAGTATGATTTCACAGTGAAACCCAAGTGTCTTCCTTCTTATTTCCATGTCCATGTAAACTTTTAAGAAATAAGCAGTATACCGTATTGGTCAAAAAATACACATTTACGTATTATCTTCAAATTCAGGAATGTGAAAAAAGAAAACTGTAACAAAAAACGTATTTGTAGACTACATATGAAAATGTCTTATGCTGGTAGGGAGAGGGGTTAGCAGTCAGGTAACTCATTTGCTGGACATGATGACAAAATGTCAGGAAATGTATTTTCTTTCTAAAAACATTAGTAAGACACCTGCACTCATATCAAGTTGTTAATATCGCTAGAGCCAGGTGAAGTAATGAGGGAATTTTACATCCTGGATGATATTTTTGCCTTTGAGGACAACCAGGTCTCCCATATCAGAGAGGTCAGAGGGGTTTTTCCCCTTTTTAATGCCGATAACCTGTTATCCTGAAATACTTTTTTTTTTTGGTGAATCAGACAACTGCCTTAAATGTCAGTTGCTTGGGAGAGCAGTAACTACACAGTTCAATCTCTATCAATTTTCTTTTTGTTAAGATTGTAAAAGCAAGAGACTGGCTACAATTTTGAATGAGGTCTTTAAAAAACATTGATCTCTAGTCATCCTTTGTCTTAACTTACGTACGGATTTCTCCTCAATTTTTATTTTTTTATGCTCTAGTTCTAGAAAGCTTTTAATGCACGTTGAAAAGAGTGCAGTGCTACCTTTGCAAAACTGGTTTTAAGATTTTCTTCATAGTATTAAAAGAAAGGAAAACATCTGATTTAAAAAATGAGTTAAATTATTAAAAATAAATTTGAGTAATTACTCAGTTTAAAATTTGAAAAAGTCAAATAAAAGAGAAAAATCACTACTTAGCACAATTTACATTATTACAACACCTCTGCCAAAATGTATATCTTTAATTTGTTCATACAGTTGTACCCCCATATCCATACTATGTATTATGGATATTGTGTTCTGAGCATTAATAAGAGGGCACGCCTTATATAATCCTCCCCAGTCATACGTGTTCATCATGTTAACGCTTGCCTCTACAGTATGTACTTGATTGGGGCACGGTTTAAAAGTTGTGACCTGTCTATCATTTGTTTTACTTATTATGATTATTATCCATCCATCCATTATCTTAACTGCTTATTCCTGGTGAGGGTCACAGGGAAGCCTGGAGCCCATCCCAGAGCACAGTGCCAACCCACCACAGGGCACACACACAACAAGCAATTATGAACACACCAATCAACCTAACCTGCATGTCTTTGGACTGTGGGAGGAAACCGGGGCACCTAGAGAAAACCCACCAAGCACAGGGAGAACATGCAAACTCCACGCACACAGACCCAAAGCAGAAACTGAACCCCAGGCTGGGAGGTGCGTGGCAACAGTGCTAACCACCACGCCACCTATTATTATCTTTATTATTATTATTGTTATTAGTAGTAGTAGTAGTAGTAGTAGTAGTAGTAGTAGTAGTAGTAGTAGTAGTAGTATCCATCCATTCTCTTGGATTCTCTAGTAGTAGTCCATCCATTCTCTAGTAGTAGTAGTATTTTCCATCCATCCATTCTTGCAGGAAACCTCGAGCCCATCCCAGGGGAAAACCCAGGGCAGGACACACACACACACACACACACACACACACACACACACACACACATATATATATATATAAAACTTTTCTTTTTTTCATTCCTGACAGGTGTTAAGAGGATAGCCAACACCGGCTCTGTAAATATGAAGTTGCTACTGTATACACATGACATAATTAAAGAAAAACACAGTAAATCAGGAGCAGAGAGTTTAACCATTTGAATACTGATAAACTGCAGCATGAGACACAACAATTTCAGGCAAAATGCAAATATACAAAACATAGCAAATGTTTCAGACAAAAACTCCAACAAGAGGATAACAAAATGTTCTACTCATATCTGAAGGCACAGCAAGGTAACCTCTATAGGCCCCAAATACAAATAATTTTGGCATGGATTACTAGAAGATGGCATGGCACATAATGCTACTGTTTGGATTAAGCAGGCTTGACCTGAGCAGAAAGATAGTACCTATCTGAGAGTAACATCTGAAATGTGGGATGACTTTAAAGTAAAATCTAGAAAGTTGCAAAGTGGACACATATTTGAAAGCTACTGACCCTTAACTTTTGAATGAAAAAAAAAAAAATAATAATAGCAGCACTAAATTAGGCTTTTAACGGCATAACAGAAGATTTGACCAGTACCCTTACAGAGTAAAAAAATAGGAGCAGTTATTTCAAAAGATAAGAACACAAAAGAGTTCCTTTTTACCCTAAAAATCATTATATAATTATCAGTCAACCACTTACAAGATTTTAATGGCTATGATTATAATTGGCTTTATTGATGAGCATGGAACCAACAAAAAAAAAAAACCTTTGTGGATAAGACAAACCAAAAGAAAGCTGTTGCTTTTTGTCCCCCATTCTAAGATATAGGCAATCATTGTGATTTACAAGATAAGTTGAACTATCATTCAATTTGCAGACATCAATGAAGTAAGAAACCAGTTCTGTTCCACATTTACAGAGGAAGCATCGTGATGGAAAAATAGCTGTTAAGCTTGGAATTTCTCTTGGTGACTTGATGTTTCCTTTAATATTTTCTATGGGGTGGGGTTCAATTCCCACCTTGGGTCTGTGTGTGTGGAGTTTGCATGTTCTCCCTGTGCTTGGTGGGTTTTCTCCAACTGCTCTGGTTTCCTCCCACAGTCCAAACACATGCAGGTTAGGTTGATTGATGTGTTGAAATTGCCCTGTGGTGGGTTGGCACCCTGCTCTGGGTGTCCCCTGCCCTGTGCCCTATGGGCTCCAGGTATTTCTGCGACCCTCACCAGGAATAAGCGGTTAAGATAATGGATGGATGGCTGGATAATTAACTTGCTGAGAAGGCATGAATTGGTATATATAGCCAACAGAAGCATAGTGTAAGATTTACCATATACAGGCAATTTTAAACTCCTCACCTTTTACAGCTTACAGAAAACAGACAGGATCAGAATCAGTTTAAGAGCAGTCCATGAGTAAACAGTTCACCAAAGTTCAAAAGCACAATTCAGCAATCATTGTCAATAGTCCCAGCTAAGGTTTAACTGACTGGTTGACTCAATTTGGTATGTCAACAAAATAAGGAAACAAACAGAACATGCGGCTATATTTTAACAAGGAGAGAAGACACAGAATTGAGTTAAGGCTGGCAAGCTAAACCAGACATTAATCTACAATTGCACAGAATCTTTTAAGAACAAGCCCAGCTACATCATAACATGCAACTGGCAGACAGGCTCTATAAATAGTGCTGAGTTAGCTCAAGGTGGCTGCTCACTTGTTGTGCTTGTTGTTGCTGATAGTGAATCAAGGTAGAAGGAACTTGTTTTGGTGGTTAATTTCTTTATATGAGTAACAGTTCCCCTCTTCTAAGGGGCAGCTTCTGATGCCCTAACTAGACAGCAACAAGGGCAACCCATTGAACAGGGGTCAGCAAACATTTGATACAACATGAACATAACTGATGGGCCAGTAATACAACTCAAGTCACTTTGAGGGCCAGACACATGGATTCATAATAGCACTGTTGGTGAGATTTGTGCTTATTTTATGAGACCATGAGTTACTAAAAAAAAGATTTTGTTGGCTAAAAACTGGATAGCCTTTCCCTAGATTGAGGTGCAGGCAAATTTTGGCGGTTTCAGTGAAAGTTAGTGATAAAAAGTGAAGCACAGTACATCCTCAGCAGCCATCCAGAACTGCTCCTCTAGATCAGAGCCTTCACAGTTCACAGGTATTGGAAACAGCCCCCATCCACTTCCCAGGAGTCCTGTAGGGCTTTAATTGTGTAAAATATAATCCAACTCAGTTGAGCATGAAGGTAAGGAGTGGCTGCAGTGAGATAGACCAGGGTTGTTAAAGATGAGGTTAAGGAGATGTCATATCAGGTAAAGACATGGCAAGAGTGACTGGAATTTTGTGTGGCTCCATATTACCTGGAGAATGTATCTGCCATGATATTTCTGTAACTGGAACTTAGGACACAACAAAGTAAAACCAAGGGGGAGAAAGACAGGGGGCACATTGACATTACAGGCATTGACATCAACAATAAAGAACATTCATGGTGTGATTGTTTTGATATGGGGGCTGAGAGAAATGTTTTAACCAATTAATTACAGTTTTAATAAAGACTGAAATGCAGTTTCTTGATCTTGGACTTTAAGTGTTCTGTCCGAGGTGCAGCAATGACAGTAAATTTCAAATGAATTTTCAATAAAAGTTTGCAAAGCTTCAATTTTTGTCAGTCCAAAACTTATCTATCTGAATTCCTGTGGGACTGCTGATATACCCTATGAGTGATTTATCGGGCTGGAGAAAGTCACACTTTTTGGGTTTTATGAAGATATGGTGTTCTCTATTACTTTCTGGACATAAATAATGTGAAGAGCCAGAGAGCAATAATATATTGATAAATAGATCATCTATGTAAATGATAAACTGATTAATCATGTCTGAGAAAATGTAGTTCATGAAGGACAACATCGTATATTCATAGTGTCCTTTAAGGAAGAAAAATATAGTTTTTCAATCATTCCCTTTTTTGATGTGAATCAGGTTAAGGCACTACATAGATTAAGATTCTTAAAAAAATGAGTGCAGTACAGTTCAGTGTCAAAGGGAATCAGGGGTAAATTTAATTAGTAGTTTCATTAAATGTCTGATATTAATAAAAGGTTTAAAAATGAATTTAAACTTTGTCATGCTTATGCAACAGTATGATGACCAGGATCCAATTTCTTATAGAATTTAACATCTAAAGGCAGATGTGGATTGATGATACACTCACGTACAACTTTATTAGGAACATCTGTATACCTGCTTAATCGTGCAATTATCTATTTGGTTAATCATGTGGCAGCAGCACAATGCATAACATCATTGAGATACAGGTCAAGAGGTTTGGTTACTTTTCACATCAAACACCACAATGAGGAAAATATGTGATAGCAGTAATTTTGACTGATTGTTGGTGCCAGATGGGCTGGTTTGAGTAGTGATGCTGAGATTAAACCTTGTTGAAGCACTGTTGCTTTCTAGCCAATACTATTGAAAATTGATTCATTATCCAAAGATTTGCAGACCCCTGAGGAAAAAAAAAAAAAAAAAAACAAGAAAAAAGTTAGTTGTCAAAAGATGCTGTGGCATAATTGGTAGTGTGCTGGTATTTAAGTCCTGATCTCTTCAGATAGATGTGATGAAACCTACTTTAACCAACTGAGATTTCATGTTTTTTTTTAATGCATAACATTGTTTTCTATACTAATCTCAACATGCATCCACCATTTTCCTATAACATCTGTCATGCTTTGGGCCACAAAGAGACTGGAACATATCCCAGAGAGCTTAGGGTACAAGGCAGAGGTCACTGTAGCTAATATAAGCGTACCAATGTAATTTAAAGTTATTCTCATCATTTAGGAATAGCATCTGTTTATCATAGTTGTGAATAAAATGATGCATGGCCACTAACAAGTGACCATTTTGATGTAATAATATGCATTGGTGTATGATAATCAATTTGTTTGTTAATCAGGGCAGTGGCAAGTGAAAAGGTGCCTGTGAGTGTACTTGTGTCAGATGGGAAGACAGTTAATATAAAGGTGGTATTGGACAGCTGCTGGGGGCAAAATTAATTAATTTTTAATTTAAAACATTTTTTTAAATCAGTCGCATTTGGGGATGAACCATGTTCATGAGGAACAGATGATACTGATATACATATATCTGGACCAGCACATACAAGTGGAGGTACATGCATTTGTCTATTGCCTAACACAGTAGAGGGTAATCTGTTCAGGGGATGCTCAGTTCTTTTAGGTATTGCTTCACCTCCACAGCAACATCTGCTGTCATGCCGTGGTTCTCACTTTTGGCCTATGTAAGGCACCATAATGCAAGAAAATGAATGAGGCATTGTTACAAACCAGGTCCTTTGCACAAAACAGGCACAACATCTATAGAGTGATTTTTTTGTTTCCCAGACCAAGGACCTCAATGTTCTGGCAGATTTATGAGAGGTTACAGGAAAATGGCCAGACCGGTTCAAACTTACACTCAGAAAAGTGCTCTTTGCACCTGTGATGAGCATAAAAAAATAATCTTATAATGCACAGCACAACAAACTTTGAGGTGAATGGGCTACACCAGAAGACAATGCTGGGCTCTTCTCTGTTCTCTTTCTGTTAGTAAAGCACATAAAACTGAGTCTGCAGTGCACATAATCTCAACCAGACTGAACAGCTGAACATTGGAAAAACATAGTCTGGTCAGGTCAGTCTCTATTTCTGCTGAGGTACACAGATGGTACAGTCAGAATTTGGCATCGTCAGTATGAATTAATGTACCCAACCTGTTTTGTGTCAACCGGCCAGGTTGATGGTGATGGTGGTGGTGTAATGGTGTGAGAACTATTTACTACAATTCTGAGCCTGTTAATATCAATCAGCACTTCAATGCCACCATTTGTCTGAGTATTGTTTCTGACCATGTACAATCCTTTACAACCACAATTTACTCATTTTATGGTGGTTACAGCATAATACATCATGTCACAAATTAAAATTAATCTCAAACCGGTTTCATGAACACATCAGTGAATTCAGTCTTCTTCAATGATTTTTCCCAGTCACTGGATTTCAATCTAAATAAACACCTTTGCGATGGAGAAGAACGCGAGATTTACAGAATCAATATGAACACAACAAATGTGCAGAAATTGCTTGATGTGATCATGTCACCATGGACGACAATCTCAAAGGAACATTTCTAACATCTTCTGGAATCCATGCCATGATGAATAGAGGCTGTTTTGCCCTAACCGGTTTCAGTATAGTATTCCTAACAACATAATCTGCTATTGTATATCCAGAGAAGAAAAACGATAGACACAAAATCTTAGAATTTACATCAATGTACAAATCAGCCACTGTGGGCCTAGGTGACAATATGTGTTAACTGAGATACAGTCACTAATCTCAGAAAGACAAGATGCCAGTAAGGCAAAGCACACTTCCTCTTAGGCTAAGGTAATCAGGGATGAGTGCGTCTCTTAACATATTGATGCTTTTAAGTCAGAGCTAGACAAAAACAGAAGGCTGACAAAAGTACCCAAGAGAGAACCCCAATATGATAAATTATTCTATAATACTGACACCATGGATCAATAAAAAAAGCATAATGTGCATTCCTGAAAAGTCTCAATTTACAGAAAGACATACCAATCCTAATTACTGCAGCACAGGGTCTGATGCACAATACCAAATAGTACAATAAATCCTTAAACAGGTAGATGGTGAGTGCAGAACTTGCAGCAGATGTGATGAAACAATATTATTACTGGTTGCACTAAAATGGCACCTGTTCAGTACCTGAAATGTCATAGCAAAATGCCAGCTGCCTTACCGATTGATTCTTTGCAAACATGGTAGTTAGGTATCTGCAAGATGGAACAGTCATGCCCCTGCATTGATTTTTAACTGCTGATAACATCATTTTAATTACCTGCAGACATTATTATAGTCAACAAAGCCAGAATGGCAACCGTAATCAAGTCCATAAAACAGAAACAGAAGTCAAAACCAAGAAATATGTCCAGGAGTAGCACAGGGACATGGTGAATAAAATCTAAGCAGAGATGTGGGTGAGACAGGAGCACCATGAAGGTGAGACAGCAGAGCCACTCAATCACACAGTAAGCAGAGGCATACCAACCCTCACAATTACCCCAATAAACACTTATATACAGAAAATGCAGTCCAGGGAGATGGATACACAAACACAGGGAATGCAGTCCAGGGAGATGAATACACAAACACAGGAAATGCAGTCCAGGGAGATGAATACACAAACACAGGAAATGCAGTCCAGGGAGATGAATACACAAACACAGGAAATGCAGTCCAGGGAGATGGATACACAAACACAGGAAATGCAGTCCAGGGAGATGAATACACAAACACAGGAAATGCAGTCCAGGGAGATGTACAAACAAACACAAAAAATGTTGTTCAGGCATAAATGATAATTGGTTTGGCAGGAGCTGTAATAACTGACTGAATTATTGGTCCTAGACTATGTAAGTATGTGGTCTATAATGTTTCCACAAGATAAAATGAATATTATAGTGACCGACTGTAAAGCAGCCCTCTTTTAAGAACTTTTTATGACTCTGTGGTAGCCTCAGCAATCCACTACGCTGTTGTCTGCTGGGGTGC
>JABJVR010001984.1:0-55687 GCA_025773905.1 Chitala chitala
ATATTTGTGTGTGTGTGTGTGTGTGTGTGTGTGTGTGTGTGTGTGTGTGTGTGTGTGTGTGTGTGTGCGCGCGCGCACGCACATGTGTATGTGTATACACATGCCTTGCAGGGGCCATATTAATTAGAACAACCCTATCTTCTGTGTGCAGACGCACAGCAGGGCTGCCAGGTTTGGCCCACCACTGGCACAGTATTTTATAGGGGCCAGACTTAACCAACAGCATAGCAGAACGGCGCTGTGACGAGACACAGCTCCAGGGCGCTCTCTTACAGGGAAGACAAGAGCTGCCACTGCTCACACATAAATCCACTCAATGTGCGCATGCACACGTACACACGCGCACACGCACACACATGCACACGCAGGCGCACGTGCGTGCATGCACGTGTACACAAAATATCATTCCTCACTCTTCCAAAAAATCCGAAGAATCCCATTAAAAAAATCTCTCATGCAAAGTTGCTGCTCTTGTCAGTTCTCTTTCTAAACACGCCTACCTTTACCTTTTTTTTTTTTTATAAATTCTCCAAAGAAACAAAAAATCTGATGAGCACCAGAAGCCCCAACCCCAGCTCCCTGAATCTGTGCACAGCAGATAATGCCTAGTGAAGCATAAATTACACAGATAAGTCATGAAATGCAGCGTGCTCCACCGGGCTTCAAATGAATAAGTGGAAGCCAGGTTATCAGCTCAGGAAGTGGTCCAAGCATGTACCTGATGGGGAAGGACGGTGCGTCTCCTGTGCTCTGACACACCACGCACACACACAGAGCTAAGCCCGCGCTAACATGCATTCGGGACCCTCCCACCCGTGTTACACCATGACATGGGGTGAGCCGTGGGATCGAGAGCCGCTACAGAAAACAGCGGCCAAAATGGCTCAGCTTTACAGATGGCATCAGCTCCATGTGGGGGGAGAGCTCCTTCAGACCCTGAGGCCTACTGATGCTGAGCCATGCCCTTACTGGCATTAACAGCTTCCTGACAGCTTTACACCACTACCACATACAAGAAGCTATGAAAGGTAGCCTGGAACGTCGTTAGATTCCGTGCCAGACAGCGACGGCTGGGTAATTCCCTCATACAGAGAGCAGGAGACTTCTGACTACGACTGGAGCATCTTAAATCCACCTTTAGCTGAGAAAGCATCACTGAACGACAGGCTTCTGTGCATATTATGTTCTTCCTATTGTGTTTTCCCCCTTTTTCTCTTCCAGAAAATTGTCTAAATCTGGTGGCATGAAATAAAAGCAGGCCTTCTAATCTCTCTGCTGTTCTATTCTTACTGGAACATACATCTCAAACACACTCCCACACATTAACACACACACAAGCACACACTCCATCACCCACACAATCCAACAGGTAAACAAACACAAGCCCACGAATTAACACACACTCACAAGCGTACAAGCTCCCTCATGTTAGTACGGTCATAAACCATGACATACACACAAACTTTCACATGTTAACACACACAAATACATGCATTCCCATAAAGTAACATACTCAAGTATCACACTGAGACACTTCACAGTTTAATACAAATGAACATACATAAATAAGACACACCACAGGTTCACACACACACACACACACACACACACACACACACACACACACACACACACACACACAAAAAAGCACAATCCAGAACCAGTCCCACAAATTAACATACATTATAATTATCCAACAATTTAAAGGAAACACATGCGCGCACTCACACACACTCAAATAACGTAAAATATCACTAACATAGATGCACAATCCCAAAGGTGAACAAGTGTATAAATGCCGTGCCCCCCCCCCCCCCCAGCTTGCAGTGCCCCCTGGGAGGTTACCGTTGAATCGCCGCTTCATATCTCGTCGCCGTGTCGGCGGGTTTCTGCGGGTTTCTGCACTCCGTTTCGTCATGCTTCCTGTTTATTTACCTAATGCATTTATTTAGCACATAGCTGCAGGCACCGCAATAAATTAGCGGTTAATAATCAAATGGATTACCCTGAGTGCAAGCTGTCTGGGGAGAAGATGAGCCGCTGCCTTTCTTCAGATTCACACCATTAATAATTCTGCTCCTCCGTAACACACTGTTAAGTTTTTATTAAAGCCAATCAAGCTACCATGGAAAAGTAAGCAGAGCATATTTAAACAACGCAAAAAATGTGTACAATGGAAAACAAAAGAAAAAAAAAAAAAGCTGAAATATACATGCACACATACACACTAATAAACAGAGGCGTGCGCACACGCACGCACGCACACACACACACACATAAACACAAACTAAACACAGAGAAGATGCAACAGCAACCCCGTGCACAAAAACAGCCACAAAGGAGCCGTGCTGTAGCAGGATGTGAAACACGTCTGCATTCTACAGCACGTCAGGAGCGCACCTCGGCAGGGACACCAAACAAAAGAGCTGCGAAAGTGGCAAAAATCAATAGCTGTCGTTTTCAGGTGGGTGTGACGTGCAGCGTGCAGACTGCACTGATGCTGCCGACACGCCGGCTTCCTGCCGTGCCTCTCGGTGGTTGATGAGGGAGAGACGCTGTGTGGCAGTGAGAGGCAGAGCTTGTGCCAAAGGACCGACTATTGCTCTTAAGCATGTTAAAGGTAATAAAAATAATAATTATAATTAATGGAAGTGTGAACCTGCTAATCAAAGTGTCCTTCTGACACATGGACCTTCAAACTGCATACGGGGACAGGATTAAAAAAAAAAAAATGTCAGAGGGACAAACAGCACACATAAACAGGAAGCTGTCCCCAAACACTGGATTTGTTGAGGATGTACTTATTGGCATTAGATGGGGGAAATGGTAACAGGAATATAAAAGCAGCAGGTGTGTACAAACCCGCGCCTCTATCCGCACACCTCCACAACCTTTGGAGAGGTGGGCTCAGAGGGCACGTGATAAAATCTCATGTCACCTGCGGCCAACTCGTCCCAGGCACGGCAGGGCTCCGTGGAGCGAGGCTTAACAGCTTTACATGCAAAGAGATGTCAGAACCGCGATTACAATTACTGATAACGTTCACTTATCTGTACGCTGCTATTCATTTTACAAGCCGGATTACTCTTACCAGGCGCCTCTGAAATTGGAAAGGCAGAGAGCTTCAGGAAGGTGCCGCTGGCTCTGACTGGCTCCCAGCAGCTCAGGGAGGGCTCAGGCAACAGCTCTGGCTGTAACCACGGCAACCGCTGTAACCACAGTCACCACAGTAACCACAATTCAAGTTGTAGGTGACAGGACCAGGATGTGGCTCGTCTGTTGCTACATACTGTGGTACTGGTTGTAGACAAGGTATTTCGTATAAATAGGTAATGAAGCTTTGGCATCTTCAAGCTCTAAAAGGTCTCCTGGTAACGTCTTGAAAGATAGCTACCATCAGGCTTAGAGCCATAGTGTGAAAACAATGGAGTAAGCTCAAGATAAGCACAGAGTCGATGAAGGACAAAAGCACTGTAATACATTTGTGGTTATAGATCTCTCCACAGCTCCTACTGTGTGTGACTGTGCCTCTCATCTCCCAAACCCTTACACCTGGAGGGGCTGTGCCCCCCCTCAACTCTTTCTGCTACACACACAAAGGTTACAAGCTCTTGGAATCTGGCCTGGTTTGAAAGGAGCTTACCTGCTGTTTATCCTGAGAAGACATCCATGTGATCCATACCAAAATGATGTGTGTGTTGTGAAAGGTGTATTCACCTTATTCAGCCTTTAAACCACGTCTCACTTAAACTGACTTTGTGTTAATGTACTTTCAAGTTTGCCTTCCCCATATTAAAGGGATGCCATTAAAATCCACTTCCTCTATTTTAATGGGGTCTGTCTTTTCAAACGAATTTCAGCTGCAGTTTAAACTCACGTGGCTCATTACGAGTTCGTGTTACAGAGGTGGGACAGCAGTGACCGCAGGACACCCAAATCACAAACATCACCCAGCTGAACGCTGTGAGGCATGTGACGCATGCCTCCCGGGAGGCCGTAGACAGAAGCCTGAACAACACCCCCTGTGACAGTAGCTGATCAGCATAGCATCACACTGTCCATGTGCACGTCAGAATCACAATCATAACCACACTAAACATATATATTTTTTAAAAATTAAAAGGCCAAACAGCTCATCTTTCCAAAATGAGAAAACTGAACGAACTGGTGGCTGTTTTAAAATAAACTCAGAAATGACTTATCAATACAAGTCAGATTCAATGAGGTACAATAAGTTCTTTGACTGCCATCTAGTGTAGCAAAACAGAAGTTCATCTACACTGCCGTAACACGGTAACGCTGAGGGAACGCACCTGTTCGTATTTTTAAATAAAGAAATAAAAACAAAAAGGACTTATCTGAATTCTGCCCGATCACATGTACAGTCATACTGGGTTAATGTGCTAACAGTGCAGGACACGGACAAATTGACGTTAAAAAAGAAGTAAATGACATCAATTGAGGCTTGCGAAATCCATAAAGCACATAAAACAGTGACGAGTCTCCCCTTGGGAGCATCTGCCGGTGTTACATTTCTACTACGTCAGGCCCATCCACTTGAACCTGACTATCAGCAGCTCCATCAAAAGGCACAGTGATAAATAATCAGCAACGAATAAGAGTCATATTAAACATAATTAAAAGCCATACAGGGAATGTAATGGAACAGGACCATTAATATAAGAGGAGAGAGGGGAAAAGACGTATGTTACGCAGCTCATCACCTTTCCCGCTGACAAAGCAGGAACAACAGCAGCACATTTAAAAGGGAAAAAAAGCTCCCTTCGGACGCATTTTTTTCCCAGCCTGTCTAGCTATAAAAGCAATCTTCAGAAGATTGGCTATTAAGCGCGGCTGTGACAGCTGTAGGTGAATGGCTGACAATAAGCAACAGGACCATTCAGGAGAAGGTGGGAAGGTAGAGCTGCTAGGGTGGGACCTGCGTTTGTGACAAGGTGAACTACACGTGAAACATACTCTCACTGTACTGAGACAGACAGACAGACAGACAGACAGACAGACACACACACACACACACACACACACACACACACCCGAGTGCAAAGAGCTGTTCTCTAAGCAGCATTTTCTATAGTGTAATGTGATTTCAGCCCATGAGGATACGCAGGTGTTCTACGTAATTATCTTACAGAGCTCAAACACAGGCACAAACACATGTTCCCAAAATCACACGACATGGTCTGGGTATAGATAACCAACTGAACTGAACCAACCAGCTTCAACTGAAAAACAACTGCTACCCAGAAACCCACAGTACCACTCACTCACAACACACCCACTGTCCCCAAATACAAACACTCCCCCAGTCACATGTACCCCCAAGACACCCACTGTCCCCAAGAACAAACACTCACTCAATCACACGTACCCCCAACTCACCCACTGTCCCCAAGTACAAACACTCACTCAGTCACACGTACCTCTGACACACCCACTGTCTCCAAACATGACTCTTGAAGCGCAGGCAAATACAACACAAACGTATCACTAAAACATGCATCTTCCCCCGTTGCTTGCTCTGTCACACACACACACACACACACACACACACACACACACAAACTTCAAAAAAAGACAGGAGCAGTGAAACACAGTGCAATAATATGATTTGGGATGCACCCTCTGCATTTACTGCAATTTCCCTCAAGTCACAGCCAGGCTGTCATACTTGCTCATATTATCAATTTATTCCTGTTTTGGCTGCGCGTCTGCAGCGGGTTCGGAGCGGTCACAATGAGTTACTGTCAGCACCTGCTGAATGGAGAGAGGGGGAAGCACCAGGTTTCCATCCCGCTTCACTGTAGAGCGGTCCTCCCAACAGTACCAGCCACAGGCCCCTTTGCTCATGAAATGGCTGGATGTCCTCGCTCTGCACAGCACTGTGGGCTGCACGCTGCCAACAGGAGGTCATTTTCCCCCTTAGAAACCATCTGGCACGAAGGAGGGATCCACCACTGCCCCACATTGCACCTGCGTACTCAAACTAGACTTCTCACTGGCCCATGGACCCTAAAGCCAAGCCAGGAGAGAAAGTCACCTTTCTGAGTTGGGGATCTGGGCATAAGTAAGTTTGAAAGAAAAAAATATTTTGTTTGAACAGAGAAATGATAATTACACCATGTTTCAAATACTGAAGATGATCTTCAGCCATTCTCCCCCAAAAGAGGTGAGGGGTGTCGAACCTAAAGGGTAAGAGCATGCTACAATTTTAAACTCCTCATTACAGGGCTCTTGTAGAGCAGCGGGCCATTAGAGAGGAGGAAGGTTTGGCAGGAGGGTGTCTTAAATTCCAATTACTTCCCCACAACGGGAAGTCCGCTGCTTACCCGCTCCCTATTCCTCGCACGGTTCTCGCCGGTGACTTTCCTATTAATGTCCGCTGCGTGTCAGAACAGAGATAAGGGGGCAGCGACAGGTCTCACCGGTTGGTGGTAGAAAAGGGCTGACATGTAGAACACGACCCCCTATCTCAGTTGTGAGGAATCTCTGAGAGTGCCGTTTACCTCTCACACACAGTAGATAGTGAAGCCCCTAGGAGAAGCTATCAGGAGGGAGCAGTGCACTCTGGGAACATAGTATTCCCCTTAGGACGTGTGGAAGGGACTATGGTAAGGAGCACTGGAGCTGGAGGTACATTCTCAATAAGTGCATCATGGTTTTGCCAGAAATCTGACTGAAACACAGTCAGACCATGTTCATGTGCCACGTGCGAAGTTATGGAAACATATCGTGGGGAAAAGATAACGTTAAAAGATGATAAGATGATCTTAAGAAAAAAAGACCCTATGTACTTAATAGATTATATTGAGCTTTGTCTTTGTAATGCACGCACAAACGCACACACAGAGAAACATGCAGTACCTGCAAACTCTGGGTGCCAACTTGGTAGGTTTGAGTTAACAAATTAAACAAGGAACAAGACCACTATCTTGTGCTACATTTTCCTTTTTTGTCTTGCAGCAGAAACTTCCTTATGGCCGGCCCTATGTATCGAAAGCAGCTATTTGAAGGCTTATAAAATATGCCCGAAATTATAAGTGAAAATGGAATCATCAGTCAAGAAATCCATGTAAGAGGTTAGGCTGTGTTTTCTCTACCTTTTATCCTGCAACAAAGATGCTATTGGAGGCAACAACATGAACATCAAGTGACAATGATTCTCAGTACCCTTGGATTTATGTCACTGCCAAAGAGATTACAGAAGAGCCATTTCTCCAACCTTTGTTAAGGAATTATCAAGGCACAGTTGTCAAGTGCTATCTGCAGACACAGCTGTCCACATCAAAGGGGCTTCCGCACCGTAGCCCCAGCGAACTGCATGATTAAGCTTTGTAAATTGATTATTAGCTATGTAAAATTATCATATTACAGCATAAAGCAATGAAAGATATTCACATTCAGCCTGTCAGTTAAATAAAAAGAAGCAGTTAGAGACCAATGAAAATGTCCGATCTGATTTGTTTTAAATTACTGCACATTTGATTGTGTTTTGTGTTACAAAGGCAGGGGTTAAAGGGGAACCCAGGCTCAGCAGAGACTAAGCAGTGGGTTTGTCAGGCCTGTGTGGGCTAGACCAGAAAGGCTGTTTCTCAGCCAGCAATCTATCTGCTCAATATCCTGAACGGGGGCAATGCTGTGTTTCCAGGAGACCTGCCAGGCTGCACTGCAAACACCCTCTTGAACCACGTGCGTTTCATCACAGAGAAAAACATTAAAAGCCTGTAAACCATGAGACCCCCACCGCCCACCCGTTTGGCCCAGTTGAGTGCCAGCCCCACACTGACCTCCTGTTGTCCTCAGCTGAGTGCCAGTGCTACACTGACCTCCTGTTGTCCCCAGCTGAATGCTAGCCCCACACTGACCTCCTGTTGTCCCCAGCTGAGTGCCAGCCCCACACTGACCTCCTGTTGTCCCCAGCTGAGTGCCAGCCACACTGACCTCCTGTTGTCCCCAGCTCAGTGCCAGCCCCACACTGACCTCCTGTTGTCCCTAGTTGAGTGCCAGCCCCACACTGACCTCCTGTTGTCCCCAGCTGAGTGCCAGCCCCACATTGACCTCCTGCTGTCCCCAGCTGAGTGCCAGCCCCACACTGACCTCCTGTTTGGCTTGTTAGGCAAGTGCTGTCCCCAGCTGAGTACCAGCCCCACACTGACCTCCTGTTGTCCCCAGCTGAGTGCCAGCCCCACACTGACCTTCTGCTGTCCCCAGCTGAGTGCCAGCCCCACACTGACCTCCTGCTGTCCCCAGCTGAGTGCCAGCCCCACACTGATCTCCTGCTGTCCCCAGCTGAGTGCCAGCCCCACACTGACCTCCTGCTGTCCCTAGCTGAGTGCCAGCCCCACACTGACCTCCTGTTGTCAAGCTCTTTGTTGGAAGGTATTTGGCTCAAACATGAAAGTATAACAACATTAATAAAACTAATGATTTCATTCAGTGTAGCAGAAATCATGCACTACTCTACTACATTAGAAAAACAAAGTAAGCTGAGCTGAACTGTAACATAGCACTATAGCAGCTAAATATAATTAATTAGATGTGTGTTAGCACCTGCCCCCTTTTGGTTCTTTCTACACAATTCAAATGGGTTGATAGTCAGGAATGGTTGCTCCCAAAGCACTTAACAGAGCTACTAGGCATCCTGTTCGGCTACCTCCAAAACTGAGCTTTTGCAAAATCTGCTGAAGATGTTGCTGTTACAGCCTCCCAGCATGCCAAAAGCCAGCGTCTCACCCTTCCCCCCTTCCATCAGCAGTGACAGTGACTACACCTTGTGACTACACCCCTCTCTCAAAAAGTCTGAGTCTAACCGCTGCAGGAGCATTAAGTGCAAGTCTGTCATCTAAATTACTACTGGGTTTTTAAAAAATCAAGCTAAATTAAGCTATGTGATGAATCATCTCTCTTGACTGCAGTTCAGAAAAAAATCCAAAATAATATTTACTTTCAAAGTGGTGACAAGCTTAACTTATTACCAATTAAGGTTGCAATGGTTCCCTGAAAAAAGTGAACCATCCAAGGTTTGGCGCACATAGCCGAAGCGCAATTATGACGGCTATGATTAGTAATTTTATTTGCTGTGACCTCTGCTTTAAAAAGTTTTTTAGACTGGCTAACCTAGCTGCAAAAATGAACGGAAATAAACTTTCTGGATGGACCCAGGTGACAGCTGCAACCAGTAGCTAGTTAATGCTCTGCAAGTTATATATCTGCAAGTTATATACATGTATATGTTTGATAATGAGAGCCAAATGTGGTGAACGTTGGCAGCGATATGGTGGAACTACAAAATGCCCAACACATTACCTCAAACACGTTTAGAAAACGTATTTCAAAGTAGATTTTTTAAATTAAACCATGATACAAACCAAATGGAGCTTTCGGAACTGTTGCATCCCTACTAGCAATATCAGAAATGAGAGGAGCTGCAGCATGAGACTTGCACTACTGTCAAGGCAACTCCCCGAGGTTTAATCACAAGACGCTTTTACAAGGGCATGAGGGCATGGTCACATATGTGTTTAAAGATCACACTCTGTAACCTGATGGATGTTCATTTAAGTCCCTGTGCATTTAACCGATGTACTAAGTCTGGATAGTTACAGTAAAATACTGCACCGTTTAAAAATAGTACCACTTCAGCTGTGGTCTACAATAAGATCAGATAAAGTACAACAACAGTGATATCCAAAGCTATTGCAGATAAGGACTATCTCTCCGTGGCGGTCTTATCTGTAATAAGGCTGTACGACCATGCTAATAAATGCACTCCCTCTCCGAAGTCTTAATAGAGTTTTGCTAAATAAATAAATAAACAAGTTGAAAGTAGTACAACATGAAACAACTCACGACCCGCTGTCTTTGTTAATTAATCTCTTGGTATTTCCACACCTGTTCTCTATAGGCAGGAAAATTATTGTTTTGCACCTCAGACAAATCACAGAGATAAACAAGCAGACAGCTACAAACGTGAACGACAGAGCGGAGGTTTGTTCATCCAGAGCGTCGGTTTATGTGCAAGCCAGTGATGCAGAATTGATCGCATCGGGATCTGCCAGAACTAACAGCAAACCGTTTGTGTTTGTTTCCATCTTTTGGCACAGACGATTTTGTAGCCAAACACAAGGTGACCCTGGACGCTGACGCCACAGAAAATGCCAGCTTCAAAACAAAATTTAACTCTCATGACGTTTTTACCATTAAAAGACTGGGTATATATTGTAAGGCTTAAATCACATGGCCTTTAAGAGACTGATTCCCCTGCCACTTCTACACACTGAAAAGCTCACACCACTAATAATAAAAACTACAACTCAATCTGTACATGTCAGCATAAACATCTTATACTGCATTTTAAACAAAATACCATTTTTGTATAAGTTATCAGAACTGATGGTACCTCAATTCATAATGTATTCTTAACGTAAACGGCTTTGGAGTAGATGTGCAGCAATTAATTTCACGAGTGTGATGCTGAACTATGACTAATTAGTTAGATTTAAAAAACAGTTTTGATGTGTTTTTGATTTAACAATATAATATTTATGCAAACTATCACAAGATTGTACATTTCTATTTATTACTACTGCTTATTCTTTAACATCCTCAATTTCTTCTGTAAAGTGCTTTGAGGCATACTGTTGTAAAAGACGCTACATAAAAATAAACTAAACTGAAATTGTGAGAACATATACATATAGTAAGTATATATGACCAAAGGGAACTCAAAATGAATTTGGTTTGATTTCAGCAACTGAAAGTGCTGCATCCTGATTGGCTCACCAGCTTTTGAGCCTTCTCCATCTCCTCATAGGTGTGGGCCCTCTCGCGCAGAACAGCCCTTGTCAGCTCCTGCCGGGCAGCTTCTCTCTCCCGCCATGCCAGACGGGTTAGTTCCTCTTGCAGTACGGCCTGCCCCATCTGCAACCTACAGAGTGGAAGGAAACACCTACGTTGCAGCACAGATAACTCAAGGTGCTTATAGCTTGCTGTCTTCACTCAGTCAGCTTGTCTGTGGAACAAACTGAAGTACTCACAGTAAGACAAACAACAAGTAACATTTATCCTCACTTCAGTATACTGTGCCAGCGTTGTCACCGCAATCCTTCAAACAGCCACAAGATGTCAGTCAGTTGTATTAAAACTGCGTAAGAAAAGGCACTCACCATCTCTACAGTGGCTGCTATTATGTCAACAAAAAGGTTACATTTTATGATGCTACAGAGCAGACCAAATTATTTCCACTAGTCTTTTCAGTTTTAAAGAGACATTCCGTTTCTTCTGAATACAGTATATATTCCATCTTTGCATTTGTAGGCTAGCTAGGACATTTCCAAACAGGTGATGTAATGGTATCTTGTACTACCACTGCTAGGTGTGTAGCACACTGAGATCAGGCACAGACGGTATCCCCACCCCTAACCTACCGTCTCCTCTGCTCCTCTTCTGCTTCCGGGGCAGTGGGACCAGGTTCCGAGGCTGTAAATCATACCATTAAATGTTTAAAGGTTACGGTTTGTGACCTTAACAGCAATGATGAATCTTCAAGGAAAACATCACCCTCTGAAAAATGGTTTATCTCAGACAATTAAGTTTTCTGGGATAATGCTTTGTTTTACAGACAACACTTCACCTTTATAAATACTGTTCAGCATTTATAAAATTAAACAAATGGACTTTGTAAACGAGACAGTGTTTAGGTTTACATTTGTTGGCTTAGCAGATGCTTTGAAAGTCATCTGGAGCTTCATCAGCACATTAACTCACAATGGGTGTTTAAGCCCAGTTAAAAGCTGTTGAAACTATGCTGCAAAGCATGCTATATAAAAATAAATTGGATAAAACGGAATCATTATAGTGCTGCTTCACTAACTTTATTTAACTTTAACGGTGAAACAGTGGTTCCTTCCCTAGAATTTGATCTCATTTACTTTATGACCATCAGCCAATTTTCTTACTGTGCATATGCACGCTACTTATATACACTGCATAAAACAGGTGGAAAACTCCCATTATGAAGATTAATCTTGCAGCAGTGACCAATTTAAACATCAAGCACGTATACAATTATTTTAATAAAACTATTATAAAAATTGGTATGACCATGCCCTGTAGCTCTGGAAAATTGAAAATCCCCTCAGTGAACATAATGTCGACTCCTCATTTTACGCTACAGTAATCATTCTTCATTGCTCTGCTGTGCTTCATCAGCGACGTAACCAAAATTCCAACCAGCAAGAACACAACCTGGGGGTGCTGGAGCTGACCCACAGTCCTCCCCACGGTCCTCCTTGCTCCTGTCTGCAGTGGACGGTCTGAAGTCGGTCGTGCGGGTAGACTCCCGCATCTTCTGAAGAACTTCTTCAGAGAGCTAAAACAGAATGCAGAGCCAGTGAGGGCTACCGTGAAGACCCATAGAAAAGCCCTGCACTGTTCACATGTACAGCGAATGAAAGCTTCAGGGTCAAAACCAGCGCTGAACCAGGTAGCAGGTTAGGTAATGCACAGGCATACCACAAACACCTTACTTTTATTTATTTATTTAATTTATTTTTATATAGAACCTTTCATAACAAATTGCCTTAAAGATATTTCCAATTCACTGAAATATGTGAACAATCCTGTATGTAACAATACATATGGTACTTGCTGTCTTAAAACAATATATATTTCCTAAACTGGGCAATGAAGCTCAGGTCTGACGCTTTCAAACGTTATACTCAACAAAACCTGCTTTGTATTGAACCCACAAGAGGTATGTAGCTATTCTCCATCACGTTTTTACTACTAGGTATTTGCCATAAGAAGTTTACTTTCCCTAAATTTTAAGTCCTGAAAATATACTCTATTCCCAGTCTCTGTATGTGGAGTTTGCACGTTCTCCCTGTACTTGGTTGGTTTTTTCCAGGTTCTCCGGTTTCCGCCCACAGTCTAAAGACATTAAGGTTAGGTTGACTGGCGTTTGCAAATTGTCTATAGTGTGTGGTTGTGTGTGTGCCCTATGGTGGATTGGCACCCCACCCAGGGTATCCCCGCCCTGCGCTTCCTGGGATGGGTTCCAGCCTTTCCGTGACCCTGAATTGGGATAAGATGGTGGAGCGAATGGATGGATGGGTAAATATCACAACTGACTGATATGTTTCTGTACATGTTTTCATAATTTTGCTAAGACAACAATATTAAATAACGACCGCAAACACCTGGACAGCTCTCTCTCTCCCCCCCATCCTCGTGCCTAAGACCGCATCACAGCCGTAATATTCTATAACAGCACTCCTCTTGTGTGATGTTTTTTTTTTTTTTTTTTTTTTTTAATTATGTACGTACAATTATATTAAAAATCCGTATCCCTTATTTTGCGTGTGACTTAACTTTTTCTGATGATTTCAGACACGTAAACAGCAAATACAAATAATGAAATGCCGGGATTAGTCTTACTTTCTGAGGCCTTTGGTAATAAATGTCGCTAAACATAAACCCCAGTTTCAACTAATGTAAAAAAAGCAATCCGAAGATCAGGATGAAGTACTTGCTTGTCTGGCGCAACTTGTTGTAACCTGCTATTTAATGTTTAGGGGGCGTTTGTGGTGTACTTTAACTTTTTTGTCATACATGCATCAGGCTATCTGAGTGAACATGTTACTGTGGCACTTTTTGAAATCACTAGTTGAATACGTTCTGCTGCTGATTAGGGCCAAAGCATTATTGACATCTTCCATAGTGTGTAGACCACTCAAACCTGTAGGATCCACTGCTGCTCCTAATGAAGACGGAGACAGCCAGATGTGCACGCATTACTGGTACTCCACTCTATCACACTGTACATGCATTAGCCAAACTTGTTTTATAACAATAACACTTCTACTTCAGTATCCCTCACTGCGTCTACGCAAGAATATCCACACCATTCATCCATGTTTTTAATAAGTACATGTTTTTTTCCTGTAGAAAAGGTATTAAAAGATTAATAAATAATATTGGAATCAATCCGACGCTGGCTACCTTAACTCCACGAAGAACTCGTACTCTGTCCTCTTCATCAAGACCAAAAGACACTTTTCTAGTTGAACTTTCACTTGATCCCATTTGTATTTTTGAGTTATGTACAAAAAACCTGTCTAAATTGTCAAACAACTGGCTACTCCCTTCTTGCTGGTTTTTCCAAATGGATACAAACTGCTTGTAAAATGACAGTTTGAGTGTGTCGGCGGACTCAGAGCGCCTAATCACGTGAGGAACTCTGAGAAAGGCTGCTGGGACATGTAGTCCCACCACTAGTCATCGTCTACCTCGCCAACACCTCAACAGCTTCTCCTCTACAGTCCGTTTGTTTTTGTTAAGAAGCCATTCCGATTGCAATATTATCGGTTAAGCATTTACCTGTTTAATTGTATGTAATTCTGAATGAAGCAAAACAATAAAAGGTGTTCGTTAAGAGAAAAACTTTAACGACAAAAGTTTTATATTAATCATTCATTGAATGTTCATTTTACAGATTATTAAATAAATTTAAGTGTACAAACAAATCTAACACTACTTTGCAATAATGACCTTTCAACACAAGAGGTCCACATACCAGTCCTGTTCATCTGCAGCCAGAGCTTAAAACGTTTAATGTAGGTTTCGATTAAGAATAAAATTAATATTGAACCAGTCGTATTGTACTGTAATTATTTTACGCACATGGCAAAATTTATGACTGCATTAAATATTGTAATTTTCTATCATGTTAATTAACACAGACTAGTCATAAAACAATACTAACAATTACTTAGTACATGGACCAATTAAAGCAGTGAGATTGGCCTGGAATGAAAACCATCATACATATATATCGTCCTCTAAGAACAGAACCAGAAATGCCTGCTTTTGGGCAGTTTATCTCCTGACATGCTCTTTACTTTATTGCTTTTTCCCTAGGCATAACACTTTTCCCAGGCTGTACTGTTCCTGGAGATCACCCGTCTCCCGCCACCTGTATACTCCCAACACTGTGCACCACAATTACATACACTTAAGATCTGGGGCATCACTGAACCTCAGAACCTCTCTCTGTACAAAGAAGCAATCAGTGAAAATAAAATCCATACAGGCTTACTGACACAAGACACATAACCACAAAAAAACAATACATACCTAGTATGAAAAGAGAGAGAAGAAAAACCACTTAAATGCTGCAGTTACAATGACTACATTTGGTTAAATAATTTAAAAAGCATGGCTTAACTCAAACAAAAGACATTAATTTCACTTAATTAGTGAAAAACAGTTTGAAGCAGATGTTCCGGTGCATTAGTACAGCAAGAAAGCAACTTCTTCACTACCTTCAGTCTGCATGCCTTAATAAAAACAAAACAATGTAGTTCCTGGGCATTGTTCATTTTGTTCTAAGGTTTTGTTTACCCTTGCCCTTTAAAATGAATATTACAAAAACTACAAACAGAAAGAGTATACCTTGCCTTGGACCCTGTCTCCTGTCATAGCTTGCAGGCACCTTTGCGACCCAAACCTGGACAAGTAGTTTGATTGATTGATTGAATGAATGAAACAATATTATCCTTGATGACAGCATATGACAAAAACTAAGCCACCCAAAACAGTTGATGTGTGGTGTGCACTTATACGTCATGTTTCCACTAAGTGAAGAACAATACACTTGCCAGCACTCATTGTTTTGTTGAGGACTAAAAGGAGTCATTCTAAGTCATACAGGATTTTATGCAATTTTGTGTAAATAACTGAACCAATACCTATGAAAAACACATAAAACTGATCAGTCAAAGAATAAAGTGTGGTCAATACACCTAATAAAACTTAAACATGTGTTCTTGGATATTTTACACATTTAGGGAAGCACAGAAATAGAAAGAAAGCTGAGGGAGTCCATGATTCAGAGTCGGCTAATTGGTCACAGACCACTGAGCAACACCTTTAGCATTAGGAATCGGCTGGATACACAGTGCTCCAAAAAGGAATGTTCTCAACAGCATAATACTGCTCACGTGTCTGTCAACTTCTTGTGTTTTTGGATGTTTACAGGAAACGTTAAGGTAGAACTAAAGGTGCAGACCTTGCAGAAATCTGATTCAATACATTATGGTTATGGGGGTGTTGCCATTCTCATAGCGCCATGAGTTAGTGCATCTTTAAGAGGGATGGCCACATCCCTCCCATCTCTCTGCTGGGATCAGGCGAATCCTAGACATAGATGGGCCTCCAGTGGTCCACTTCGACACTGTTAATGCTGCCCACTCCGTAGGGCCCTGACACAACGTCATCCAGGTATGCAGCTGAGCCATCAATCTGTGTGCTGGAATAGGAGCCCCGTCCCAGAGCTTTGCGGCCTACCACTGTAGTAGGGGGCAGGTGCACGTCTGTGTCATCAGGCTCATCAATCTGGGACTTATAGGAGAACAGCACCTTGGGTTCTGAGCTGTATAGGATAATAGACATTACTGCAGTTACACCACCACAGGACTGGGAGACAGCATGTTTGTCAGTTTCCATCCACCTACTTCCAAACACACGCACGCACGCACACGCACGCACACGCACTTCCTATTTCTCCTTTTCTCTGATACAAACACATGCAAAACCAAAACTATTGCAGTCAGTTACTTTATACTTACCCAAAAAATCCTCGAAGAAATGTGATGTATATCAGTGGCGCAAACACGGAGAAGTAGAGGAACGTTGTCACATCAACACAGCTATTAGAAAACATAAACATACCTTCCACTGAGCTAAGGTCTTCGACTACAAATAAGCACAGTAAAACTGAATGCAGTTCATTCTGTGAAAGTAGATCATTACCAAATGACACCTGGCAGGGAAGATAACGGTTTACAGCTAGTGTTGAGAAACTGCAGAATCACAGTACAAGTTCTGACCACCACTGCAAAAGCTAAAGAGTTTATACTTGATGCAGTGGAAAGATTAAAAAAAATCTGAAGCAAGGCAGAACACTGCTGTTGTCTAACATGGTGAAAAACAGTAACCACTTTATTGCAGGGTAACAAATTCACAGCAAAGGCTTACCAGAGACCCTGGATAATGTCAGCACAGAGCAGGGCACTGCCAAGACCCTGGCAAAGGTTGAGCAATGAGAGGATGGCAGCATAAATATAGAAACTCCTTCTAGCTGTAAAGAAGAGAGAACCATTCAGGGATAGGGGAGATGTACCTATCATTCAGGGAACAAGTCCTCAAAGACAATGAACTGTGATACCTCCCTCAACTGTGGGGTGGGGGGGAATTACAGTCAGCAATACTTACAAGGGAGAGACAGTCTATCCCTCATGGGTGTCTTAGGAAGGATGACTATCAGTGAATACACCTGCAAAAAAACAGGAGTGAGGGCGGTAAGTATCACACTCGTTCTGATTTCTTACTGTGATCTTGAACGAACAGCTCTTGTAACAAAAAAAGGTTCAAGGCGTTGAAACTCTTGTCAAGATAACTAACTTCAATAAAATATAAAATGAAAACTAAACTATAAAATTCTAAACATTTGGTCACGATTATAACATTATTAATGGAATAAAAGTACAAATAAATCATTAAAATCCATTCATTTTTAACTTCTTAACTTGGACATGATTGTTGGGATCCTGAAAACCTCCCATACAGAATAGGATAAAAGGCAGCTTACACCCAGGACAGGGCACAACCAACTACACATTAATAACAATAATAACAATGTTTAATTCTTTTTGGAACTATGCTACAGACGTTTTTTTAAACAGATGGTTACATAAAGTTACACAAAGTACTACAGGCAAAAATTATGGAATTATATTAAAATGCTCATTTTTTTAGGCCTCATGTCCTTAATGACACACTTCCCTACAGATCCACTCTACTTGAGCATGTCCGCACAGCCATATGTGAGATCTGCACAACCACTAAGAAACAGGCTGATGTTTGTCACCAGAAAGAAGAAGCACGAGCTGGCCAGCCAGAAGTGGCGCCCCCCATGGCCGTAAATGTTGAAGTCCTCCGCAGACAAGTGTTGGTCAGGGTATAGGATCTCCAAAGTACCCTGCAGGAAGGACACAGAAGGCCGTGCCCAGTCATGAATCAGGCTTGGCTGGAGTGGTGTACGTATTCCTGAGGCACACTGTGGTACAAAGGGCATGACATGTACCTGTGACACAGAGTATGCCAGCGCCAGTACAGCAGTTATGGCCAGGACACGTTTGATGCTTGACTTGCTCTCAAGGTGGCCTAGGAAAGGAAGAGGTATGCAGTCAGGGCCCTGAAGGACATGGAACTTACTGGAGCAGACAAGAGTTGCTTTAGACAAGGCTAAACAGAAAACTCAACACACAGCTCTTGCAGCACCAAGTATCAGATCAGACTTTACGGTCATAAGCAATCCCAACACCTTTATGTGGTCAAACTGTGCATTGTAAGGCTTTACACATATTACACTTACAGCACTGAAAAATCAAATACACAAGAAAGGTTTTAATGAAACAGTACTAAAATAAAGGCAACTTCTTGTTACTACAAATAATCAAAGTACTTGAATCCTTAAATCAACAAAACTCAAATTACTTTACTACGTTAGTCGTCGTCATCATTTTCCCCTGCAGAAAAATTAATTACTCTAAAAGTGGATTTAAAAAAAAAAATGTGAGTCAGTGTACAGAGTAGTCATGGAGACTCCAGTGGACCTACCAAAGGCAAGCCCAAGAATGACGACACTTAGCTCAATGGTCAGCAAGAAGAAGCGAGTGATCTCCCACAGCACCTGTGGGAGTGAGACAGGACATTACTCAAAAGCCATGTCTAGAAATTACTGTAAGTTCTTGGCCTTTTTTGACACAATTAAAAGCCAAACTAGCTATTTCACCTTTGCTTGGCTAAACCTGCACAAGGTGTTTACATATTTTCACAGATTAAGGGTACTTTTCCACAGCAACAGGAACCAACATAAACCAAAACTTTTGGTACTTCAAAACTTAAACTGTCCTTTTCCCACTGATTTCCAGTTCAATACCTAAGGCTCCAGTTCCTGTTCCTGAATGTACCTTTCCAACTGTGCTACTTACCAGACCCAAGAGTACTTGGGGTGGGGCTTGCATATGTGTGTTTACCAACTGGTTATGCAAGTAACCTGCCTTACAAACACACAATACAACCGCCATCTTGAGAAAGGAGTTAACGCACTCAAGAGTTTGTTTCACATATAATTTTTAAAAATTTTCTTACTATTAGCTAGTTCAAGAACTAGACAAATACTACATTCATCTACATAACGTTATTGTTATCGTGTTTTGCATCTGCTTTCCGTGTCCAAAATCAATTAAAAAGTTCAAGAAATTACTGAAAATAGTGAGATGTGTTCCTTTAAGCACTGTATTTTCTCCTAGTTTCATGCTAACTTGCATGACTTTACAGTCGAGAACTGACTACAAAGTATAACACACAGTACACATGCGTATAACACACAGTACACATGCGTATAACACACTGTACACATGCGTATAACACACTGTACACATGCGTATACAAAGCCACAGGCACAACATTTCTTCAATAAAAATTTTTTAAAACACAAAAACATGTTATCCAGATTCTAAAAAGAGAAATTACTCAGAAGCGTTTAATATATCATGATGTCATATGCGATTTAGTGCCTGTCATCAACAGTTCTAGATTTTTCTCACATATAGAAAAAGAACAAGTAGAGTTCAGGGTACCTTTGGATTCAGAAAGTTTCAGTTCTCATTGATTCTGTTTTTTAGATGTGAAGCTGTTAAATGCCCTAAATGCATCTTATTATATTAAAAATACAAAATCCAAAGATCCTGACCACAATTTTCTATATACAATTTATTTAAAGTCTCGACAGGCATATGGGCATGAAAATCTGCTTTGATCCCTGAGCAAAATAATGATACGTATCTGAAAGACATGAAACATATTGTCAAAACTCTCAACACCAGCAGCACTGCTAGACAACCCGCGTGTAGACCACTGGACAAGAGCACGGTCAAGATATTAGGCCAGTATTTGGAGAAGCTAAAACAGTCACAGACACCAATATCATTTGAATACAAACAAAATACTGAAGTACAGACTCCATGCTGTTCAGATGGTGGTTGCAAAGTCAGCAATAAAATGTACGTTGTGCTGGAAAAGTCAGAACACAATGTGGAATTATGATCCTGAGCACCACCCCACAGCTACAACTGACCTTGTCAATGACGGTGGCAGCGCTGGAGGCACACACGGTCATGGACACAATGGCACGCGCAATCCCTACTGCCGCCACAACAAACACCTGTCACCAATTAACAAGAGCCTGTTAGGACCTAGGGATCCAGCCTTGTGTCCTAAGCATAGCATGAATGACATCTTATCAAGACAGGTCTCAATGAACAGGTCCAACTACATCGGTTATGGTAGCATTAGTTCACTGCATGTTAATGATGCACAGAGTGGTGGTTTGCTTAATGAAGACTCTGAGGGTAAGATTTGACATCTCTCACAAACAAGCTATGACCCTCCCCACTTACTCACCAGGATATAGAATGTAATGAAGATAGGGCTGGAGGTGGCTCGGATCTTGGCTCGGGCTGAAGGCAGCTTCCAGACGAGGAACATGAAAAAGGCCACGTTGGGGACCAACAGCAAGACATCCCAGAAGCGCACCCTGCCAAAACACACACACACACACACACACACACACACACACACACACTCTCATAGGTTCTGCACTGACATTTTTTTTCCCCCTGAACAGCTGGTCATTGGTATGTGTCAACTTATCCAATTCTGTTGACTTCCCAGAGCCAATTACCCAAGTTAGTTGGACGTTTGTTAGTAAACTAAAAGGTATGAGGTGTAAAGGACAGCACACATGGAAAACATCTAGTCATCAGGTGGCATACACACATTCAGCATCAAGTGTCACCACAAAATAAATTTCCTTAATGGCTAATATAACCTTCTTCTACCATTCTAAATGAGATAAAGTATACCATGAAGACCCATTCTACTTCCAATATTTGATTCAGCTAGAGTTTAAAATTAAAAACACCAAAACATACCGTGATGTGCCAATGTCTTCGTACAGAACTTGAAGACACTTGTGTGGCCTTGTGATGTTAGACTCTGGGTCTGGATGCCAGGTTGGGACAAAGGAGGTGTTCTCCACTGGCGTAGGGAACGCACTGCCATTGCCATAGACTGAAAATCTTACCACTGCGGTCACAGTGTCCAGCATGCTGTGCTCAGGTCTCCTAGAGAAACACCACAGGGCTATCATTAAAAAATGGATCACCACAACATTTACATTTAATCGATCAATGGCACTTATGAAACTACAGCATACAAAATCGCTTGTGTATTGTTAGTGACAAAACAAAACCAAACATGGTAACAATACATACCACAAAAATACTTATTACAAAAAAACCTTATCATGAGCAGGGATATTTCCGTCACTCAAGCAAATACGATTTTCCATGATCAGCAAAGAAGGGATCCATCATGCCCGAAACTTTCGGTTAATCTCACGTTTATGTTTCCTCGGTTGTACAGACTTATACAAACTTATATCGCCACTATATCGCCACAAACGGCCAGATCGCGACAGATACGAAACAAAATAACCTTCGGACTGTTTCACGCAACGGTACGTACTGGCACATTCAACAAAAACAGCACTGTACTGTAGCAAATAGTATGTAAAATCGGATGTTTGCGATAGGCATGATTTTATTTATTTATATGTAGACTATCGTTCGCATTCAGCGTCATATTATCACCGACCATTTAAAATGATTCTGTCGTCTTACCTGCGAAATCGAGAGGTCTCACATTAACTGCAGTTTTACAATAGGCATGCTATCATGACAGCTGCTGATCTCTCACAAGTATTTAAATGCAAATATCTGTTGTCTTTTTATTTAGACAGGCAACAAACTAAACAAATACGATTCCCTCCGTCAGCTGACAGGTTTGTATACTTATAAGCAAAGCACTTCCTTCGCGTCTGCCTTAGGGGCCGTCCACAAAATCCATTCGTTTACTTCCTACTAGCTCTCGTTTAAATAATTTCAAGAAGTGTGTAATATAAGCAGTTGCAGTTTTGATGAATATTTATACCGCTCTCGAAATATTTTTTATATATGTATACACATACGATAAAAGTTTATGTAGGAACATAGTTTGATTTCACATAATCAGTTTTGTTTTTCAAAGTACACATTGTGATGATCCCCAAATAGAGCAACTTGAATTGGCCTTCTGGTTATTGTAGGCTTTTTTCCGGTTTAGTTGTCCTTAATTGAATGCTTGAGATATTATTTTGTGTTTGTGCAATGTGTGTTTATATTGATATAAAATCAGATCGTTTTGTATGTACTTGGTGAAACAATGTAACGTCGGAAAAATCGTTTTATAAATGTCTGCGTGGCGAAATATACATTTTCTGTTGCTGATATAGACAGGGTGGTTATAATTAAATTTGCCTTATTTAGAGCTGTCTGTAGCGCTAAATAATAAGCGCAACGGCACCAAAATTTGTACATATTCTAGGAATAGGGAGAAGAATTCTGGGGGGAAAATGTAGTTCCACACCCTGCCAAACATGGCGCTGTACAATAGGAAACACATGGTACAGCCCTTACCTTGTAATTCAATTATATAATATTATGAATCATATAATATAAGCCAAGTAGACATATTGCTTGTAGTTTGAGCCATTATCCATTGCAGTTTGGAATTAATATAGTAAATATGATTTACAATGACAATCATAAGTGATAATTTTTTATTTAAAAGGCAATAACCACAAGAGGATGCATGCACTTACATAGAAATGTGTTTTTTCTTTTTTTTGCTGCTATTACCTCATATGGTTTGATGTAGGGTGGCACAGTGTTTAGCACCATCACCTTGTACCTCTAGGCCCAGGGTTTGATTCCCGCCTTAGGTTTGTGTGTGCTCCCTGTGCTTGGTGGGCTTTCTCTTGGTTCTCCTCCCACAGTCCAAAGACATGCAGGTTAGGTTGACTGGCATCTTTAAATTGCCTGTAGTGTGTGTGTGTGTCTGTGTGCCGTGGGGTGGGTTGGCACCCTGCCCTGTTTTTCCAGGGAAGGGCTTCAGGCTTCCCATGAAGCTGCATTGTATAAGGTGGTAGAGCGAATGGATGGATGGTTTGATGTAGTTTGGACAGTAACTTCCCACAGTGCTTAGACTGTTCATTGACTTTTTGCATAACAGTTCTTATAAGTGCAGTCATAGAGTTGGAGTGAACATGCAGTTGTTGAAGAACCATTAAGTGTCCCTCTCTATAGCAGTGGGAATTCCCCTAGACATCCCCGATTCAGTGTCTGGTTGCTGGTTCAGTCATATAGCTCCTAAATAGAAGGCATTGTGCTCTGTGCACAGCAAGGCTCACTGTGCTTCACCATCCAGCTGTTCAGAGGCCTAAACAAACAGGCGCTGTCAGTGCTGCTCAGTACATGTGCACTGATTACTATCATGCATTTGTCAGGTTCAGTCGGGGAGATGTCTTCTCCTTCCTGGCCTAAGACTACTGAATTCAATTTATTTTAAAAATCAATACATAATACAGTGTATACAAACATGTATTTTACCATTTATTGTTTAAAAGTTTAAAAATGTACATTAACAGCTCTTTCAATGACATGTTTAAGCACAAAACCATGAGTGACAGTATGAAAAGGACCCAAACTTTTCAAAGACTCAGATTTTGAAACTGAGGTGAGTCACCGAAATACAAAGCAGTGTATCAAGCTGTAAATAAAAATGATTGTATAAATAAAAACACTTTGTGAATATAGTGGAATACAGAATAAAATACAGCAATAATAGCTGATAGAAGCTACATCAGTATAAATATTATTCATTAATATTCTTATATTATTGTGTCATGTTTATTACATTCAGTGCTACCTTCTATAATGTGTAATATTCTTCAAGATGTAAAAAGTCTGCCTATCTGCTCCTCCTATAAAGGGATACATTATCCTCTATAAGAAGACTTCATGAGCTCACAGTTATGAAAGACTTCGGTTGGCAAGACATCATCCGAATAGCGAAGTACACTGGTTCAGTGAATGTAGTTTGAAAAGTGTAAAGGTGAACCAGGTTTGTATTGGCACTGTAGAAGGACAGGTTGCCAGCCTCATAATCCAGGTGTACCTCCAACCTGCGCAGTGCAGTAGTCCTCATCAGTGGAGTGTCCTGGCTTTTACTGTAGGCCCTCAGATGGCTATCACACCACACCAGGCACCAGGACCCCAAGTTGCTCTCCAGGGCACTGGCCAGGCCCGCTCGTGGCAAGCCTTGGTAGCACAGACCCAGTGCCCACTGGCAACCCTCTGCCACCACCTTCCAGCAGTGCTGTCCTCCATAGAAGCCCTGTGAGCTAAGCACCTGCAAGAAGCTGGAGAACCGCTCCGCTCGTCGGGGGTATGGATGCCTAGAAGGGCTATACGACACCGTCCGCAAGTCCTCTGAGAGGAGCAGGTTAGGATGGGCAGTGTCAGGGTTCAGGGTCACCTCAGAGGGATTAAGCACAGACCGTAGGCCTCAATGAACTGCATTCAGCTCAGACCGCAGCTCAGCACTCTTTGCCTCCAGCAGAGCACATGGCCTTGTCATGTCAACACGGATGTCGGCCACGTTGTCCAGCGGTTCTGCCAACAGTGCTGCTATTTGCTCTTTTATGCTATGGACCTCCTCGAATAGCAGGGCTTTGCCGCTCCCTCCCAAGACGGACACAGCCTGATGCTGCATTTCTTGAAGACTGTCTCGCAGCTGTGCAGCATGTAGTGACCTGCTCTGCAGGCTTTCCTCTTGTGGCTGCAGTTCTGTGTCTATCAAGGCCATAATCTGGGATATAAAGGTACTCACCAATCTGGACATGTGCTCCAGCTGCTGTCTGGCTTTGTCTCGGATACAGGCATTAGTCTCTCTGACTGCAGCCTCCCTTTCCTGCTCCCTCTGTGCCAAGGCTTCAGCTAGCTGCAGCTTGGCTGTTAGCTTAGACAGGCAGGACTCCAACATGGCTCCCAGTTCTTCTGGGCCCTCATCCCTCCTCTTTTCTCTAAGGCCCAGCTCTCTTATCTGTAGGACGTCCTTCAACCCATTGAGCTGCAGCTGCTGGCTCTCCTCCTGCATGGCTGGTAGTTCTGACTTATGAAGAAATATTGCCTTTTCAACACCGCGTGTGTAAAGCTGTATGCCGGAAGAGAAATGTGAAATAAAGGAGGAGGACAAAGAACACAAAGACGTACTGTAGCATATCTGATATGTCAACATCACGGTAGTTATGGGATCTGGTCAAAGTCCATGTGGCTTTTTGGCATTCTGTGTGGCAGAACTTTCCTAACAATCCACACAAACCTAAGTAATACTTAGCAAATACTGTGTGCTGTAGAGCACAAGTAGTACACGTCAGTGATTATACCTAGCAACAAAAATTCACAGAAAATCAATAAAAGTTGTGTCAAGTACATTTATATTTATTTGTTTAGCTGACACCTTTGTCCAAAGTGGCTCATATATGAATAAGAGTACAAGTGCGTGTTAAAATGAGGTCAGACACTGTCTGAGAATCCAGCTAAAAGTAAGTGCTGTCCTGTAGTCAGAAGTGCACAACACTCAGTTACGCAAATCAGCTATAAGCCAGAAATTTAAATGAGCAATAACAGAGGATAAATAAACAGCATTTAAACACAAGTAATTACATTACAGGGTCGATGTTTGTGTTATTACTTCAGTAATTATATATAAAAAGAACTATAAATAAAATTATCAAATGTGAATTTTTAAAAACAGACGTGTACACATTCAATATTTTAAAACCTACGTATTTAATACATAAATATTCCCAATTGGATTTTGGATATCATGAATGACGTAAAAACACAACATGTCACCTCTGTTACGGGGATTGCCCAACAGAGCAGCCTGAGCAGCCTCTGCTGTTCATATTAAGGGCTCTATCCTGTATCCTATAACTTGTGCTTTAAGTTGGTTTCTGTTATGTTTGAGACTCTGTTAGTCTCTAAAGTGCACTCACCACTGTCGGGTCTTTGTCCAGGACTAATCTGAGTGAAACCCCAAGCTCCTGCCTGCTTTATGGAACTCAGATTTGCCTGACGAAATGGTAGAAATACTACCTTGGCACTCATTTCAAAAAACTCCGTTTAACCTCCATCTGGTTGTGATGTTTAAATTGCGACACTAGCCTACATAATTTCCAGCCTGTTAAATAATCAATTTACATTTTTACTATACACTATAAGTTGTGCCCTGTCGTAAGTTGGCTCCCCGCCCTGAGTGTCCCCTGCCCTGCGCCCTATGTGCTCTGGGATGGGCTCCAGGCTTCCCCGCGACCCTCACCAGGACTAAGCGGTTAAGATAATGACTGACTGACTGACTATACACTGTAAGTACACCCCTTGATTTTTTAAAATTTTATTCATTTGTTTTGCAAACTTAACATCAGCACACCTTATTTAAAATTTAACAGCAGAACAAGCAATTATAGTAAATTCTTATTTATTCATGATTGTAGTAAACGCTCTTTTATCATATAATGAAAGCATATTGGGTTTTTACTAGTTTGTTATGTCTAGTAAGTATTGTAAAGTAATGACATTTGACTCCATTCAGATGTGACCAAACCAGTTTCATCCTGAAGCACCTGCCTCACTGGTGTCAAAAATATATTACATTGTCCCTTATCAGTTTACAACTTTCACCCTTCATCTTTCTGCTGTTTAGGATTTTGAAGTATTTTGATGATAATTATACAGAGTCCGAAATAATAAAAGGTCCCATCTTAAAGGCATCATAGACACAACATTAATCTGTAACAGTTTATAAACTTTAGACACATGGGCTAAACAAAACAGTATAGCCAAATATTCCTGCTAAATCTCTAAATCTTTTTTTTTTTTTTTTTGCAATACAAATACACATAGTGGGAATAAAAAGTGAAAAACACAAACAGACTCAGCTCTGTAAAGTTATCCAGGAGTCAGAGGTAGTTGAGTGGATGCTGAAAGCAGGATACACTGTCTCCTGGAAGTCGGACTTGAAAGTGTGCAGATGTTTCCGCTGCCCCTTGGTGCTGTGAAAAGTCAAGGTACCCTGGCTATAATCCAGGCCTATCTCCATTCTTTGGGGCATTATCGTCTCAACAAGCGCCACGGTGGAGGATGCGTGACAGGCTGTCAGCTTCTTGTTCTTCCACTGCAGGCGCCAAGAGATCAGATTGTGGCCCAGGCGGCTTTGGTCCCCCCGCCTGGACATGCTGCGATAGCACACTCCCACAGACCACATGCCCGTGCCTACCTCCACGACCCAGGTGTGCTGACCTCCTGAGAAGCCCTGGATGCACATCACTTGCACTGCTGTCTGGAATCGCTCAGGGCGCTCAGGGTGAGCCTGCTTGCTGGAACTGTATCTCACTGTTCTCAGGTCACTGGACAACACCAAGTTCAGGTGGACAGTGTTGGGATCAAAGGTCAGCTCTAGTGGGTTGAGTATGCTGTATAGAGATTGTAGAAGCATGGTCATCGCATCCCTGAAGTCTTCCATCCTCATGGCACCACAAAGCTTCTTTATGTCAACAGTTGGAGGGTTTGGAATTTTCACATCACCTTCTTCAGCTTCTTTAAGCTGTGACCTCATTTTTAGGAACCGATGAACAAACATAGACTGGTCTGTCTCTGCCAAAACAGACTCAGCCTGTTCTTGGATGTCCTTCAGAAGCTCCTGCTGTCTGGTCATCTGGCTGATGTCAGACCGCCAACTCTCCTGCCTGCAGTCCACTTCTTGCTCCAGCTTGTGCTTCACCTGCGACTTGTAGCTGGTCACCTGGTCGAGCATTCTTTCCAGAAGTAAAATCACTTTTCCCATCAGTTTGTCACTGGAGGCTGTGAAAATCTTCTCATCTGCCAGGCTTGTGTGCAGCACGTGTGATATCATATGGAGCTTACTCTTGGCCATCTTCATCTGAGTGTTCAGGTAGTGCCGCATCTCCACTTCAGCACTCTCCAAACTATGCATTTCATGGTCTAGATGGCTGCCCTCGATGAAACAAGAAGTGCAAAGGAAAGAGGCATCAGTTGCACAAAAGAACTCCAGGTCTTTATTGTGAGTCGGGCATTTCTGAGAGCTCAGGTCTGACACTGGTTCCACCAGCATATGGCGGTTGAAGTTCTTAGCGACGTGCAAATGAAGGTGTTCAGAGCACATAGAAATCTCACACTGTACACAGGTCTTAACAGCTGGTGTGTTGTGGGTGAGGCAGTGGTCACACAATACTAGTCCTCCAGACCCAACCATCTCAGAAGTGGTTTTGTAGCTCTCAACCATAGTACGCAAATTCACATTCTTCTGAAGTACTTCAACACCCCCATAGTCTCGACAACATTCAGGGCAGCGATGTTCACCTTTTTCAGATTCAATGGTGATCTTGATACATGACTTGCAGTAGTTGTGACCACAAGCCAATGCCACTGGTCCTACAAAGAGCTGTAGACAAATGGGACAAGACAGTTCCTTGGGCAGAAGCTGCTCTGAAGACATTGTGCTTTGTAGTCCAACTGCAGACTGAGCTGACAGCAAAAGAACAAGGAAGATACCTCTGTGGGGATCTAACCAGATGAACATGTTCTGCTGTGGAGCTGCATTCCAAGAATAATTCAGTGAAGAATCTAGTCACGCATTTTACAGAAGTGTGATTATGAAACTAAATGCTTTACAGTTTTCTTTATATGTAGAAAAGTAAAATTTAGCATGGCATCCTACAGAAATATATTTATGATATATACCCAAATATTAAAACACAGCTTTTTAACAAGGATTTTGGAAGTTTGGGCAAATATGTATTTAATTAGGTAAAAAAAAACCCTCAATTTGTAATAAATGAAAAATAGTGGTGACTTTCTAATACAGACTCTTAAAAGATTATTATGATTAATCATTATGAAAATGGTTGCCTTAGGTATCAAATTGTGGTTTGTATGCATTTGTTTAAAATGACAAATCTGGACCACATGAGCTTAAACATGACCAAGCAATGAGTCGTTTTATATATTTATCTGATTCGTTAACAAACCTGAAAGTGTATAAAGCTCTGAATCAGTATTGGCCCTGGGTCACTGGTGCCCAAGGCAAGATTACGTTTGCACCCCCCACATGACAGCACAATGTGTGCGTACTCTTCAAGGTGCCCTATATGGCCTACACCAGGGCCAGCTCTGCTCCGAATGGTTTTAGTTTGGAGCATTGTTATGCCCCCATGGTTCATGTTTTATTTGAATTTAAAATAAACACATCAAAGACAAAAACCAATGAAAGACAAACATCGTTTGACAATCGTTTTTTTTGTTAAAAGAAATAAAAATAATCCTAGAGAAAAATTGATGTGCTACACTAAGACAACAGTTCAGAAAATAATTTAATCTTCTGTTAAGTCAAATTCATCAACCAGGGACAGACTGGAACTTAAAAGCAACCCTGGAGTTTGGCTCAGAGCAGCCTAACGTAATTGGCACATGTCACTTAACTTACTAGTTCTGACAGCCGTCCACACACAAGGTTGGCATTTAACAGAATATCTGCCCATGTCATCAACATAGTTGTCACCATTGCATGGCATGCTACAAATTTAAGGATACAAAAGATGTACTACCTGGAATGTTAACAGCACTTGCTCATACCATACTTTCATGTACCAGTTACATCATGTCACTCAAAATGTGATTCAAGTACAACACATTACTTTATGCAATTTGAAATGTGAGACTCACTTTTATTAGGGTTTTGCAATCCAGAGCTGCCTTTTGCCTCCACAATCATACACAAAGCTAGCATCTGTAAATGCAATCATCATCCAACAAAGGTTTTACTAACACTCCAGACACGCAATGTATGATGCAAATATTGACTTTAATTTAAATTTAGACTAAAATTTCCCCAACTCCTTTTCAGAAAGCCCCACAATTTCTGTTCAGCTAACTGCTAAGCACCAACATGTTTCAGAGTTATATTAATGTAAATATACAAACTCTAAAAAGCTGCTATAAGTTTAATATTTTTCAATGTTTTAAAACATCTTGGTTCTTTCATTTTTAACTATGGCTAGCCCTCCAGAAATCTGGGGAAAGTGACAAATTTAATTAACATGCTGTTTAATTAGTATCTACATTACATTAGCATCACACTCTAGCTTATCATTCCCCCTTATGTCCTCTTGATGTCACGCTTACTCCTGTTTGTCTATACTTCTGCTCTAGTTTTCTCCCTGTGCCTTTTTGTTAATGTAATCATTGATCACACCTGTTTCCCAATTTTCCTCAGCTTTATATACTCCTTCTGTGTTTCATCTCTAGCTGGTTGTTCAGCCTCCATGTTATCTGTGTCATGCTTACAGCTTGTATTTTTTTTTGCTGTGTTTTCTGTGATTGTTCTCTTTTGTATCTTTAATAAACCACCCTTCCTGTGGTTAGAGCTTGCCCTAAAGCATTACAATAAGACAAAAGGAGATTTTGGTTTCATCACCAGAAAACAGTCTAGAATTAATGTGGATCAGTCATACTATATACAGTATTAGTCCCAATTATAAATACTGTACAAATATGAACGAAAAATCTACGTATAGGAAAGTTTTTGTTTGGGGCAAAAATCTGAGGAAAGTTTTTATTTGGGGCAAAATTAATTTCTGTGAAATGGTAAAAAACAATTAAACCTGACAATGATCTTGCTCATGAAGTGACGTGTGGCAACCTACAGTATCATCACAAGCTGGAAGCTCTGTGACTGACATGTTGACTGTCAGTGTAATGGCAGGCACATTCAGAGCAGCTCAGCTTCATAGACAGTCTCGTGTTTACTGTCCATGGCTTTCTGTCACTATAGAAACCACATTCACCCACACTGATTCATTATCTACATTCAGCTTTAATTTTCTTATGAAAAACTGGAAATGTTCACAAAACAATAGATGTAATAATATTATACACAATGTAGGCTTGAAAAACCTGCATACATTAATGTATGTCAGTGGTTCTGAGTTAATTTGCAAAGTAGTTTCTGTGCTGAACTTTGTATAACAGCAGCAGAATAAAGTTATGTGCGCAACTGGTGATTTGTGACCTACTTGATAGAAAATAATACAATATTCATCTCGCATCATTGGCTTCCGGTCCAGGCATGCATCAAATACAAGATCCTGATGCTTAAGTTCAAGTCCATCACTGGGACTGCTACAGAGTATCTCCGGTCCCAAATCAAGTACTACGTCCCCTCCCATTCTCTTCGGTCCGCTAATGGGAAGAGACTGGTTTCACCCCTGCTGAAGAATGGTAAACCTCGGCTCTTCTCATCTCTGGTGCCTAAATGGTGGAATGAGCTTCCTCTTATCTTGAGGACTTCATCGTTCCTGTCCACATTCTGAAAGCAACTGAAGACACATTTCTTCATGGAGCACCTCAGAACTTGAAACCTCACCATTATCATCTCTGCTTCCTTTTACTCCTTTGTTGTAAGGCTGTTTGTTTGTACATGTTTTTCTTGACTGTACATTTCCCTTTACTTGTATGACTTGTGTGAGAATTGCTTGACTTAATCATGTGTACTTTGATGATAGGACAGCACCTACTGTTAGTTAGATTTTCTGAGACTGATCTCATTTTTAACATGCATGTGTACTCTTATTCATTGTAGGTTGCTTTAGATAAAGGTGTCTGCTAAATGAATGAAATGTAAATATATTAAGAACACATAACGTCTTAAACATAGGTTGTTGTGACCCTTTATAAGTGGGTCTAAATGGACCTATATTATTGTACAGTATTATCTACTGTGAGAAATTTTGAAACTGCAAAGCAAAAAGAAAACCGTATGCTTTGAAAAAGCTGCATGTTGAAATTCAGTGAGATATCTTACCCTCAGGTGTGGCACTTAATTATTAATTGTTTAACTGACATATTTTGCATGCAGCACAGCTTGCTAAGTGTAGTGCTTATAGAAACACCCGGACATTTATTAAAATTATGTTAGCTCAGCTATATGTCACCTCCTGCATCAACATGAGTCAGCTGTGCACTCTAACAACATGCTGTTTATACCACAAATACTGCTGAAAGGTGAGCTTTAAAATCATAATAAATTATGTAGAAAGATTGAAGATATCACATTATGGTCAATACGATACCATTATTTGCATAGGAGTCCTCTGGTTACTTGCTTTTGCACTCATACGTGGCCTTAGCTCTTCAGTTTGGAACGCTGTCAACGCACCAGCCGCCACCAGATGGCGCTTGAATCCACAACCAACATGAGCTACTAATCTTGTTCATAGCACCGTAATGTTTATACAACTATAAATTTGTTCAATAAACACTTTTTGGCATTACAAATTCATATACATTTGTATTACACTACATATATTGTTAATGTATTCATTGCTTATATGTATTTGTTGTTATAGTGTAATCTTTACACCTCATTAATTTTGAGCATTTTCTCTGACCCAGCTTGTTGTTTAATAGAATAATGAAAAGAATGTAATTTATCTGTAGAATACACAATGTAACATACTGTAACTATGAAGGACTCAGATATGACTGAAAACAGAAATAGCATTTCAAGGCTCAATGAAATGAATAGCGCTACATTAACTCATGTGCACCATCTACTGGAAATGCATAAAATGTGTTTGAACACTTTTAAGTTTGTACAATAAATCACTATGAGAAGCCTTGAAAATGAAGGAACCACTATTGTATACATCAGAAAAAAGATGCCAACTGAATTAAGTACTGTAATATTCAATATAATTTGGTTACCAAGCTATTTGTTTTAGTAAAAACATTGGTACTTTTTTTTTTACATTGATATGTACTGGGACATCTGAGCATGACTACTGTTCTGAGCTGTGTAGCAGTGGGTCTCTTTGTGGTTTTGGAACTACCAATACTTTACAGGAACGTTTTCATGACTGCAGTGCAACTGATTCCCCACGTATAACTTGGGCCGTGTCTTTGTCAAGCTAACATGAAACCATGCAGCACAGCAATGAATAACACCCATATGTCATTATTTTCATCTGTTTCACCAGAATGTACTACCTCACCATCTGGTCTCAAGGGCCTCTGAGGGACAATAAAAGTTTTGCAAACTTGGTGCAGTTACAAGTTCCAGCCTCAACAGAACTTGAGGCATGTAGGATTCACCCAAAAGTCACTGCATCCAAACACATCTCCAAAGGGCTTCTCCTTCTCATGTGGTTTTTGTGTAGCATATAATGATCAATCAGTGGAGTTTCTGTGTATTCTTGCTCGTCTTGCATTTTCACAATGCCCCTTTCATGAACTGTTCCTGTTTGCCCAACAGCTGTGAGCTCATTTGACCACTGAACGTTCCTTCAGCCAGCCGATTGATATGAGAGCCTTGCTGTGGTGGACCAGGTTTCTGCAGCGGAAAGCCAGGAAAAAGCCAGGCATGTTTGTTTGTGGTATCTGGTGCATCACACTTAGCTGTCATGGACAAACCCCTTAATTCTGAGATCATACCATATGTTCTACAATTGCCTGGAATTACCGTAGATCAGTTGTAGCATATATTATGTCAAGTGCATGTCAAGTGCATGTCAAGTGCACTGTATCTGACCTTCCAGCAGCTGTACTCTAGGCCATGATTTGGACTCAGCTGTCATGCAGAGTAAGTCTTTGACTAACATTATTTAGATCTGTTCATTATTCTGTTGGCATGTATGCAGTTAAATTATAATAGGTCCAAAGATAAACGAAGCAGTGTTTTGCATATGTGGCACTGGCTTTCGGGTGCTAAGACACTTGAAGAGAACTAACTAACTAACTAACTACATTCAAGCCCAAAGTGATGCAGAGTGAGTCCAAAATGTCAGTTGAAAAGGTATTTTGATCTACAGAGGCAAGCACACACAGCAGTAAGGAATCAAGATGTGATCTCTTTGCGTGTGTGTGTGTGTGTTTGTGTGTGTGACGTGGGACTTCTGTTTGTTGTCCTTTCTTTGAGATCAATGCATTCTTACTATGCGCATGTTTCCTGGTAATACTGGAGTGGACGTGGAGCACTGATCTAATGCTGTTTCCCAGTACTACCTTGAACACGTCCCTGTGATTGCTACCATTCCTAAAGTAATGCCTCATGTTCCTATTCCACCATGCTATGCAGCCCATAATTTCAAGCATCAAGCTGATTTCACCATAGGAGTGCACCAAAGGGGACATTTAGACAACCCTGTGCAGAAAGCAGCAGCTTTAGTGGGGTGGAGAATGCAGAATAATGCAGAATAAACACATCTACAACATTCACTCAAGGCCCTAAAAGTACAAGTTTAAACAATAAGGAAAAGCCTGCATTGCAGAGTAAGTAAAAATAAAACACATGGATACGTCATGAGGGAATCAAAATATACATTAGCCATCAGCATCCAATAATAAAAACATGCATTTTAATTCCATGCTGTTAGTTCATGACAAACTTTAAAACAAGGCCTATATGCCTGTAACTGCATTTCTAAGGTCTGACCAACTCATGCAAATTGTTCAGTTCACAGATCTGTACATCATACTTTGCCTTCTATATTTTAAATGTAGTACAGAATTACTAATAACCACAGTGATGTAATATTTGCCATTACTGTCTTTAAAACCCTACTAATGCTGTAGCTATGGTAACGTTTAGTGTGTCACTACTTCATTAAAGAGACGTAGGTCCTGTTACATGTTTAGTTTTGTGTTTAGTGTGAAAGTAGTCATAGACATTCTTAAAGTCCATGCAAACTTCAAATTTGGCATTTCCATCTCTATAAATAAGACAGCCTTATCTTAGTTCCTGGAACTCTGACATAACTTCCAAATATCCCAAAATCCATTGTGGTAGAGGCAAGCTACAGCCTGCACATTCTTTTGCCTTGTATGGATAAGTCCCTGAAGTGGGCGGGCTGTACACACAGGAGTCTCTGTGCCTGATTGGGTGTCAGGTTGACAGGAGGCGGAGCACAAAGTTTGGGCTCCAAACAAGCTCCTGACTTGGTAGTGAGAGTAAAGTGAAAAAGCCCGCTTTGGTAGTGAGACGAGCAAGAAGTTAGAAAAATCATCACCTCCTCAAAGCTAAGGTGAGAAAAAAATAAAATCTTGTATGTTTAACAGGAGAACTATTGGTCACAGTTGGGAACTGTTGGCCCTTTATTTAACCATAGTTTGTGAAAAATAGTGGGTACTGTGACAGTTATGGTTTTGGTCCACAATAAGGAGCATTAGGTGGACCTCTAACGCCAACAGCCCCATGTTGTGTAACTTTGAGGGCTGGGCTGCACAGGCTGGAGAAAACGTTCCTGCGTGGTGATTCTGACAGCAATGCAATGCTAACGGTGTCTTAGTAATATCTCTTTAAAGGGCAATGACAAACAATACCTGTGTGGTTTGAATGCATGACACAAGCTGGAGGAGTAATTATTAAAGGAAAGAAATCAAAGTCAGTGCTTGCCCATTATTACAGCCCAATATGACATAAAATCTGTATTTGTATTTTTTGAAATAGCACAAACAAAAATTTTAACATAATTTAAGGCATCTGAAAATACATACATTTTATATTGAAAATATGTATGTATATATACACACACACACACACACGCACACACACACACACACACACACACACACACACACACGCAACATAGTTCTCTGGTTGTGTGGACCGAGGGTTAGACAGGGTTCCTTGGCCCCTGGCGGGAGTGGAGCTGGTCAGTGTTTTGCTTCCTGCTTCCTCATTTGCTGTGTCAGACCGGATCAGAGAGAACAAACAGTCCTCCTGCCAGTGTCAGTGGTCACTGTGGGTACTGCTGCTGACACACACGCCAAACAATGTGTGTGCATTGCAGCACTCCACAGTGGCTCCTGTAAAGAAAAGCATGGCACAATACACATGACTAGATGATCACAAAAAAGGAATAGCAATTATATCCCTATCTCTGAATGACTCCTTGGTGTCGTGAGTAGAGATGCAGGGTTCCAGACTCAGGAAGAAGGTGAAAATCCAGCCCTAAGCTTCACTGTGCTGTTGTGACAGTGCACAGGTCCAAGTTCTCACATGGTTAATACAAGTGTGTACATTGTTCAGCATGGATGGTGAGCAGTACCTCATGCTAGGGTTCAGTTAATGTGGATATGAAAACATTCCTTAAATTTCTTCTTATGGCCTGTCTGGACCATGAGCTTAGCATGTCCACAGGTATGTAACAGGACACAGGTGGCAATAGGGAAAAGGTGGCTGTACTACTCTCACACAGCTCCCATCCTACTTAAACACTCGTTTTAGTGGAGAGCTCTGTGGGACATGTAGCTGTCAGTGGGTATGTTTTTTTAAGAATAGGACCAGGGCAGTTATACTGTGCTCTATCATCCAGCCACAGAGCTGGCAGTTACAATCACTTCTTTCTGCTAGCACAGTGGTATTGTTATCACAAGTGCAGAAACTCAGTCCTTTCCCACTCCCAGTTCCTGTTGGCTCTATTTGTGGAGAGGAGGATGGTTTATGGTCTAGGCAAGCACCTTAGTGCTAAGGTTTGTTTGAGTCTCAGATCAGACTCAAGGCAAACATGGCATGTATGGATACTAAAAAGGGCTGGGTGATAAAACTATGAAGATAATTATATGAAATAACCTTTCTTTCATAGAAATATAAGACATGGTTGATACAATGCCACCAGAATTCACTCCATGTTTTGAAAGACAACATGAACAGCCAATGGCAAAGACAATAGTGCAGCCCCAAACCAATCATATGGCTGGAATACAGTAAGAGACTCGTCGAGTTGGTGCACACTGCACAGAGTGTAGGAACAGCAGCTGGCAGCAACACACATGCTTATGGGCTACTGCAGTCGTGCACGCTAGTGCATCAGGAGTGAGAGTGACATGTAAGAGAAAATAACGACAAAAAATGTTAACAGAAATGTGAGCGACAGCATTCTCAAATTAGACACCCGAACAGACACAGTCCAAGCCCGAGGACATTGTTGAAACAAAGAGGGACAAGGAATTCGGTAGTGTGGACATAATTTGACCGACAAGAAGCAGAGTAATGTGCACTGCAAATTGTGTCGAAAGCATGTTGTGAGTTTTAGTTTGTTTTGGTTGGCTTTCTGACAGAAAATAATATTTAAACCAAATTAACCTTATGATATTTTCACATCTCAAATAGAAGTAAAAGAGAGCCTTTAAGCTTGACAGAAATAGTGATTTGATTTATATTGTGATTTATACAACAGTTTGGTCTAACCAAGGAATTTGGTTTGATTTGATTGGACAAGAGGAATTCCAAGAGTTCTGATTTTACACAAGAAGGGGAAAAGCCATGAAAAAGCTAACACAGTAAGGCAAACAGCATGGGATTTAAACTGCTTTCGAGATTGTAACTGTAACATGTAAAGTAAGCTAGTGTGCACAAAAATACTCATTGTGTTCCTTAGCAACAATCAATTCCTGGTCCAGTTGCAAAACTATTTGTGTTGGTGGAGCCACATAATTGATTAAATAAAAAAACAAGTCATAATCTGTTCTTGCTTAGTACTGTCAGGTAATAAATGGCGTTTTTGAAACTGTTGTTGAAAAGCCATATCACACTCTAGGTGGTGCTGTTGTCGTTGAATATCAGCATGGCTGTGATGTGGCTGTGGGCATGAGGCTGCAGGCTGAGAGTCAAAGATATCACAGCTGTGCTGATATTCAATGACAACAGCATGATCTTGGGTGTGGTATTGCTTTAATATATTGATATTGATTGATTTGAATAAAAAATATTGTGATTATTTTTTCAATATCACCCAGCCCTAATACTTTTACTTGAAGACTTCTGCATACGTACTCCTGAAAGAATTAAGAACAAGCTCACCTAATTGAGCTTTAAAAGCTGTGGAATAACCTGGCTTGTTCTTTTATGGCTTTGTACAACAAATGGCTGGTCGAACATTGAATTGGTATGTTTTAGAAGTTCAATGGCATGTTTCTTCCTGTGAGCAGTTAGTGTCAGTTGAATGATTTTGTTGACAAATTTATTTTATTATAATTTTTTTCTATTATATTCTATTTTTCCTTCATGTCTTTGTGTTACACTCTATAGTGAGCTATGAGGAGGCTTGTTATTGATGTGATGCCATAGATTTCTTTTATTATTGTTCTTGATTATTGTACATCTGTTCTTGTGATGTAATGCTATTTAGCTTCTTAGGTAGTAGGTAATGGGGGTTCTAATAAACAAATAAATAAATTTGGGTAAAAACCCACCTGCAGGACTGGTGCACTCATAAACATGTTAGAAAGTGATCAAGAAAGAGAAGGTGAGAGAGAGAACACCTTGTTTTGGTTTTGAGGGTGTTGGTCACTCTGAAAACTTCACTGCAGTCTTTGGAAATGTACCCACTGTACCCAGCTGTGGCTCATTTGTGGTTCCTCAGTTACAGGGATTGATGCACCACATTGTTTTATCATGGCTGTCTGCTGTGGGTCTTTTCCTGTCTCCTGGGTGTCTTTTTTGGATCAGAAGGTGAAACTGTGAATAACTAGACATTAAACCTTACTGGTTTCTCAGTTGTTCCAAGACCGCCATCTGCTTATCTTTCTTTGTGAATGTTTTTAAACTGAATTGGGACAATACAAACCTACAGGATTGCTGGTTATAACCCCCACAGCATTTTTGGTCTCCATGTTCTCCAAGTGTTTGCATTGCTTTTCCCATTTCATAATGCTAATTGGATGCTATTTTTCAGTTTCAGTCAATATTTTGTTTCTGTAATGTATATAATTTCATTTATATACTATAATATTACAATATATGGAGATAAAAAGCCCTTATGTGGGTCCTGACCATTGTGTCTCCTGCCTTGTGTCCTAAGCTGCCTAGGATGGGCTCCAGGCTACCTGTGACCCTAAACAGGATGAGTGTTTGGAGAATGGATGGACCTATGGATGGTTTTAGATATAATGCCTCACAACTTTAGCTCTTCTTTTTATGAACCTACCACATTCAGGCCCAGCCAGTTGCCACCATGTCCAGCAAACGTGCCAAGGGAAAGAGCACAAAGAAGCGGCCCCAGAGGGCCACCTCCAATGTCTTTGCCATGTTTGATCAGTCACAGATCCAAGAGTTCAAGGAAGCCTTCAACATGATCGACCAGAACCGCGATGGCTTCATTGATAAGGAGGATCTGCATGATATGCTGGCATCATTAGGTGAGCTTGCGTGCCCTTTTACAGTGGCAGTGTGCTTTCAGGAGAGTTTTATCTTAGTTACCAGATAGTTTGTTTCATGAATGAGCTATCTGAATACAAAAGCAGAGGTCAGGCTGATTTCCAGTTAAAAAAACTCATTCTACCATAAATTATATTACAAACACAATAAGGGAAGACAGGAAACAAAATCAAGAAAATTTCAAGGGATCATGTGTTTACTAAAAAAAAAAAGTCACAAAAGACATTAAATACTATATAATACTATATATAATAAACTACAATTTTGGAAAATTTTAGTTTATTATATATAGGCTTTGGAAAGAAAAGCAGACCAAAAATAAGTATAAGAATAACTATCTTTGGTTAATCCTCTGTCTAACAAATAGAAAATCAAAAAGGGGTATTTAGGGCTTTAACCCATCACAGGGAAGCACACACACACGGTAATTTAAATTAAATTCAATTCATTTTCATATAACGCCTTTTACGACAATGAGCCTCAAAACGCTTTACAGAAGACATTGCAGATGTTACAAAATAACAGCAGTAGAAATAAATACAAATGAAGCCAGACAACAGTGGAGGAGACGAACCAAAAACTCTACAGTGTGGAGGAAAAAAATCCTCTGAGAGCCCAAGGTTGACTGGCTGCCCAGCCCCTCCTGGGCATGCTAACATTACAGAATAAACAGGTCATGAAAGGCTCATGGTGCCCCTTGGGCGATGGCCTTATCCAATGGAGTACACTAGGGATCAGCAGCTCTAACAAGGCATCCTGCTCAGATGGTGCCCAAGTGGGCACTGGGTACACATATACACAAAGAAAGATTTCAGAGAGGGGTTAGTAAATAATAGGAACACTAGCAACCCCAAAACATCACAGTTGTATTGGCATGCACAGCAGCGCCAGCAGCAGTAATTACAGTGAGCTATGGAGACTGTTGTGGGAAGGCTAAATCAAGACAATAGGTCTTCAGTTGGGTATAACGTTTGGAGTTGCCAGTTCACGAAACCTGCATAGACTGTGGGAGGAAAACGTAGAACCCAAAGGAAACCCACAGAAACAGGGAGAACATGCAAACTCCACACACACAACTCTGGGAGCCATAGCCACAATGGCTCCACAACCTTGGCAATGAGAGGCAACAGCACCCCCCACTGAGCCATCATGCCTCTCACAATTTACAGTGTATTTATGGTATTAATAATCATACCTGTTGATCATACCTAATCATTAATAAACAATCAATAAACACTTATTATATCACTACTGAGCTAAATTCAGCAAAGAATTTAACAAAAAATCTGATCTTGTAGATCAGTGCATTACACTATACATATTAGTAATTGCATAGTGAGCGCACTTTATTGTAAATTATATCCAGGATTTTTACGTAGTTTTAAAAAAAAAAATTGTGTTGTTTTAATAAGTTTATTGAAAACATGCAGTACATTTTGGCTAAAAACATCTGCCTTAGATACATTTTATGGCTTTACAGGTATTGCCAAAATAGGGCAAACTTGGAGCACGTTTGTCTTCTGGAGAGTTCTCATAGCTAATTCATCACCTCTGCCAATTAATACCAAGACTTACCCAACCCAAGTGTATAGGCTGTAATTATTTGATAACACTAGTTACTGACAACTTGATAGTATCAACCCTTACCTGTCCAGTTTGGAGCGTTAATATTTTAAAAACAAAATGCTTATCTGAAAAAACATATTGTGAAAGGGGTACTCTTGTAGTAAATGATGACAGGAAAGATGATTTTATGGTAATCAAAATATGCACTCTATGATAGTGGTTAGAGAACCTTATGGTTCAGCAGGGTCTAGGAGAAGCCTAGACGAAGCTTCACTACAAGGACTGTTGAGAAGTTACGCAGCTCTTGGCCAGGAGTTACACAGCAACTTCATCTCCAGGTAAGAACCCTTCAGACGAATACCTGGAAGGAATGATGAATGAGGCTCCTGGCCCCATCAACTTTACCATGTTTCTCACCATGTTTGGGGAGCGGCTCAATGGCACTGACCCTGAGGACGTCATCCGCAACGCTTTTGCCTGTTTCGACGAAGAAGGCTCTGGTAAAGTGGAGATACAACATCTGGGGATTATTATAGTCCTTTTCACACATACAGTGTTACACATCAAGCACTGACTGCAAAGCCTCTATCTCAAAAGCAGTCTCAATTTTTGTGGCAAACTATGTTGTTCAAGTCTAGAGGCAATAATTTATTCCCAGTGCAGTTTTTGGTATTTATGATGACATTTGCTTAAATTTGGCAGAAAATGCTTAAATTGATGGAAGTAACATTAAATAGCAAAAAAAAGATGAATGTTTAAGGACATTTTCCCAGTGTATGGGTGATAACATTACCTGACAGGGTCTTGACTGAGATGCTCTTCCCAGGTGTGATTCACGAGGACCATCTGCGGGAACTGCTCACCACGATGGGTGACCGCTTCACTGATGAGGAGGTTGATGAACTCTTCAGAGAGGCACCCATTGACAAGAAGGGCAACTTCAATTATACTGAGTTCACCCGCATCCTCAAGCACGGTGCTAAGGACAAAGATGACATTTAGGACCTACTTCCTGCCTTCTGCCTGTTGTGATGCTCTGTACCTACTTCCTTTATGTACATAGGTCCAACCATAGACACACAGCAGATGCTTACTGATTCCAAAGACCATATCTGCAGCATAATTACACCTGAAGGAAATACTATGGCTCTGTTCAATAAGAGGGCGGCTTAGTTCACGGTCTCATATTTGTTCATATATGTTGCTCATAAATATAATCTAAAACTGTCAGCTACCAGAAAAATGTATGCTCTGTATGATAGATGAAGGCTTTGTACATTACATAGATTTCTTAGGCAGTAATGTATATGCACTCCTTTACTTTAAGCTCTCTTCAGTCAGTGTCCCTCAGAAATGCTTTGCCACATATAACACACAGACCATGTGCCATAAGCAGGCCAGACGGATGGCAGCTGTTCTGACAGAGCAAATACTAGTATGAAGGAGAATCAGCAGAGGTGCTAAGAAGCAGCAGCTCTCATTTCTAAAACAATGTAGACAGACGACATCTCTTACTTAAAATTTTGTAGCAATTACAATTTCTCCAGTATCACTCAGCCTACATCTCTCATTTTCCTCTGCTTCAATGTCATCACATGGAAGCTTTTTAGCAGAACAAAGTGTTTAGTGGGACAGTTCAAACAGAACTCTACCTTAGAAGAATGGTACATTTCGTGCCTCTCCCGGCACCTGCTGCTCAGTGTCCCTGTCCTCAACTACCCTGTGCTTCATTTGTCTGGACCAGAGAGCAGTTTTAAGAACCAAAGTGTTAAGCCTTTATCCTCTGGATTTAAGGTTACCTCTGCAATGATTTATGTACTCCAGTAAAGTGATTTTGGGCAATTCTGTTGTTAAAGGCACTATGTAAAAATAAACTGAATTAAGGCTAAGTATCCTTGATTTTCTAACCTCTGCATTTAATACAAGAGAAAGCATAATGGTCATAGTTCTTTGAAAACTGTTCTTTACCACATTAAATATACATTGCATTATTCAAACTTCTTTTCCTACTTAATGTGGTAAAATAGTGGCCTTTAAGACTGCATGCTTTGCTGATATTTTAAAGATAGTGTTCATGTCTTCTCCTATCAAAATGCAAGGCTCACAGTGCTTCAAGCAAAAATGAGATCATGTGATTCAAGAATAAACAATTAACTTCCTTTCACTAAATGTGTGCTTCTAACAGAAAATGGGGTACATAAAATACTCACCTTCTCAATGTCATCAAGAGCTTTACATTTATACACAATATTTATACGTTACCTTATGTACTAATAGCCATTGGCTAATTCAAGAATGTGTTAGTCATGTTATTTATAATATCAGTTTTTTTTTTTTTATCTGTATCATCTGGAAAATAATTCAGGGGACAAGAGCAGTACAAAAATTAAGTTTTATTCTCTGAAATGCTTGTACAAAACACATTTAAAGTTAAGGCTACAAATGAAGGTTGAATCGGTTTTGTCCCATATATATTGCACAGACTATCTGAAGAAAGGGTATGTCCCCTACTGACCCCAAGTAAGGCACAACTGCCAATTAATTCAGTACTAAACTCACGTTAAAGAAATGTAAAAAAAAAAAATAATAATAATAATAAAAAAATCTTTACACAGTATTTGGGAAAAAGGGGCTATATAAGCAACACATCCATTTTTGCCAAAGTATTGTCTCAAAAGCAGAATGTGACAGGAAACGTGTGCAATTTGGCAGCACTTGTAGTGTCATCACAACCAGCGACACACTACTGACGGATATTGTAAAAGCGCCAGTGTACAAACTGGGACCGAGATGACAAAGGCCACCACCTCCCATCACAGCTCATGCACTCCACACAGGGATAACAGTAACTCCCCTTGGACACATATGGTATGCATGTTTACTCAGATGCATGCCTCATGCCCCTCACCCCCACACCTTTCTCAAATCTCCTTGAACAGTAAGCCAGCATCCAAATGGCAGCATGTACTGTACCATTCTGCACAGCACGAGGGAAAACATGCAGTGGCTGTGTTTTCTTAGTGATGACCTTTATGGATTTATCATTTTAGCACTAGTGTCCAACAACAGCCATGGAAAACATGGTTCATCGTGTGCAGCTGATTGGGTCACATGTGTACCTGTGTACTGTACAGTTAAGGCGTCAAACAGGCAAACGAGCAGCAAACAGCAATACTTACAGAAGCAACAATTTGGTCTCATAAAACGGATCCCCGTTCCGCTATAATGTTGTCTGCTCAAGACGTTAAAGAAAAATACAAATCACTACATTCGTACAACAGACTGACCAATCAGCTCTCTCTGACTGGAATGCTTTGCCATCAGACAGAGGCTGAGCCACAAGCTCAACCCAAACACACGGAGAAGAAGAAAAGCAAAACACTGCAATAAGCAGAGAAAAACAACTACGACAGAATACCTGCAGAGGTACAATTCATTTCAAACAGTCCCTGATGACTTACCTAATTAAACTAACAAGCAGTATGACCATATGACCGAGTATGACCATAACAAACACAACAAACAGGTCACCCTGCAGTTCATATGTAGGTCTAAAAGGGTGCGCAGGGAATTTCACCACACATCAGACTGGGCACTTTAAAAATGCACAGACAACGTGGCCTGGCTTTATGTCAATTCATGTGTGTGGGTCTAAGTATTGAGAACGGACTGATGTGTACACCTGGTGCTGAGAAGACATCACAGGCCTTGTCTTAAAGTGCATATGACAACAACGCAAGTCAACACTTACCAATGGCTCTTACACTGACCAAATATCTAAATAACAAACAGCTACAACGCTCGTTCTGCTCTAATCTGTAAGGAAGAAACGGAAAATGATCATGATGATCATGATGATGATGAAAGGTCCCATCTTAGCCAAGCGTTGACCTTTGGGGAAAATGAAATTACATTCAAATCTGTGGCACAGCTGTGGAGAAATTATGAGTCCTTTTGTTATTGAGTTTTTCTCTACACCTATTACTAGAAAACTCTGACCCAGTCTACTTCCCTGACACCCAGGGCCCCTGCAGTACAGTGAAAAGTATGAATTTGACTGTTCAACTACACACCCGTCTATTTAGTCAGAATACTGACAATGTGGTCATACAGTGTTGAAATGGTCCCCTTTCCTGTTGTTAAATGTTAAAAATACATAACAAAAAAATTCCTGATAAAATGTTCCAGAGCACCTGTAAACACTATTCACAGTCATCATGATACTGCTAACGTTTCTGGTCCCTTCTCAGCCAATGGGAGGCCAGAGCTTGTCCGACTCTCACCGAAAGCGCAGGAAACGCACAGTCAGCCGAGTTCTCTGGCACAGTGAACGGTGCAGGAAGGCAGCCTGTGCCTAGTTGACAGCCTCTCGCACAGCAAGCAGGGTGTGAGGGGAACTCCAGGCACAGGCCCCAGAGCTGGCAGGGCCCGCAGGCCGAGTCTCGCCACAAAGCACGCTCCACGTGTTGCCCTCGTAGACGTCCTCAGCCTGCGGCGCTGCCAGCTGGGGTGCTGCCACGGGGGGCTCGCTCTGCGCACCCGCCAGGGTGTCTGCTCCTCCTGTGGAGGCAGACAGTCCCTTGTTCCCACTTGCTTCCTTTTGTTGGAGTTCCAGCTCAGCAGCTCTCTGCAACGCAGCATCCACTAGCAGCCGGAGGTCACTGAAGTCCTGAGGACGGGGCTCAGGGGGAGTGGGTGGTGGGGTGTTGAACAGCCCACCTCCCAGCCCTGGGCTCACTCGGGCCTCTGTGGGAGGAAGCCCACCAGGTGGAGCTCTCGTGTCTGTCTGGAATGGAGCACTGAGGTTGGCTCCACCCAAAATGGCAGCAGCAGTGCTACCCAGCAGGCCAAGGTCCAGTGTAGGGGCTGGCCGTATCACAGAGGGTCGCGGGGGGGCTGAAGAGGCCGCCGCCGCGTCTGGGGATCGTGAGCCTGTCTGTGATCGTGCATCACTCTTCCCTGCACGTCTGGAGATGGTGAACTGATTGGGATCTTTACCATCTTTCCGTAGCATGTCTGGCAACAGCCGTCTTCTGGCATTTATGAACCAGTTACAGATCTGAAACCCATACAACACACCAAAACATCAGTTTATTATCCCAGAACTTGGTCATTTTGGCCCAATGCCAAAATAAAAAACAAACCATATAATGAAATGTTCACCACTGTTACCAAGCACACAATTAGATACACAAAGCAGTGTTTTAGCGAAGTACAAAAAAGTGTTACCTGTAAAAATTGTAAAATCACTGAGCTCTATTCTTATGTAACTAAGGAACACACTGTAAAAGATACTAAAAATGCTTTGTATCCCTATATGATCGTGTTTTGTATAAATATATGAACCAGTTCTGTTTCTCAGGGATAAAGATTTTTAAGAAGCATAATTAGACAAGGAAGTGTATCACAAAAATTTGTAAAAAAAAAAAAAAAAACTAATTTGTAAAAAAGTGTCCACAAATCAAAAACTTGATATCCAAATCAGACAACTGGAAATGTTAAGTATGGTACCCCAGCACTGTGAGGAGAAGGTGTTTCTGCTGATCGTCCATATAGTGGCTTATCAGTTTATCTTTGCTGTATTGAACACCAGGTTGTCTATTAGTTTAGCAAATGTGTGTTGAAACACCTTTTGGTTACTGACTGATCCTTTGTTTTGTATTTTCATCTCTGACCAAACAAGTAAGTACCTACACCTTCACATTGATCCAGCTATTCTGTAAATGAATTTGGATGTGCTTAAGCAAAACAGTACCAGCAACTTGAAACAAACACACCATCTCCAATCGTTTTAACCTTTCATCTCTTTCTCCTCCTGACTCCAAAATATTAGTCCATTGCTCACCTATCACAATTTTTAACAAATTATTTGTGTTACTGGTTGATAGGATGACATGAGCCTAAGGGTACATTACATAGCATTATATGAGCATTAGTCATGTTATTGACTCTTTTATCCAGTTCTTAACCAGTTTAAACTGAAAATAATATAATACAGCACCCCTAATGAACGTTGCATTTATATTTTTATATCCGAACGACCAGTTTCTTTTGTTAATAACTACTTTTAAAAATCCCAGTCCATTGGTCAACACCACACAACAACATCCACGATGGTAGTATACCTGAATTTCAAATTACTCCAATCAATTACACAGAATATTTGTCTTGATTTTGACACAATTTTCGCTAATTCTAGTCTTGAACTTGTTTTGGACAAAGCAAAGATGGCCTTGAAGCCCTACTTCCGGTATAATGCCAATAACAATTTATTAAATATTATGCTGCTGTCGATACATAAGCCGAGGTGAAATACTCAGAGAAACTCGAGTCAGCTCGTCTGACATGACCTTGTCGAATGCAGCAATTGGTTGGCTGGCTTTAAATCCTGCTACCTAGGTGTCACATTTCAAGGAGGAGGGGGTTATTGCTGTCCTTCCCTCCTTTTTTTCCAAAAGTAGAAATACACATGGTAGCAATTTCATGTTGAATACAAGACACACGCTGTTCCGTTGCTATTGCTTTTGCCCAAACCACAGTAGACTTAAGCCCATACTCCTCTATCACAAACCACTGAGAGCCACACAACACACTGGGATAAAACTCAGTTCAGGGGTAAAGCCTGCACACACGCACACACTCACACACAGTGTCTCTCACTGCTTTTCAAGCTTCTTTTACCACTTTCTGAGCTTGAATCTAACATTCAGTTTTAACCACGTTTTCATCCATCCTCAGCAAAATGAGCTGCATTAGGTTGCCAAAATGAAAAAAGTTCAATTAGAGGTTTCGCGCAAACATTAAAGCTATGCGTTTGCATTCAGTCCAAAACTCAACACTTTCTGAACTTAATCTAGTCATTTAAGATAAGATGTACACAACAGACCTTGCAGTACGAATAACAAATTCATACCGTACTTTTATGAGAAGATAAAAACTAATTTTAATGGGTAACTTGCCTGGAGTACGGAGAGGCTGGTCTGGCCCGACAGGCTCAACTTTTCCTGCTCTGACGGATAGGCGTTGAAGCGATGCTCGTACAGCCAGCTCCTCAGCACCTGCACGGCCTCCTTCGGGAGGTTGCCACGACGGCGGCGCTTTGAGGAGCCTCGCGACAGGTCCAAAGGGAAGCCGCTGTCGCCGCCCCCGTCGTCCTCGCACGTGTCACTGTCAGACATCACGGGAAGCTCGGGCTCGCCCCTGCGCTCCTCATCTAGGGCTGGAGCAAACACCGATCAGCAAGGTCTTCGCAGCAGTAACTGTTTACCAGTTAAAGTGTGCACTGCCTAAACATTGTGTGTTGTATGTCTCCAACCTTTTCACAGCACAAAAGACGCAAAACTATTTTAAATTTAAATCGCATTACAGCTAAATCGCGACGAATGTTTTAAAATTACAGGTAATGCAATGTGTTTACGAATTTTTCAAATTTAGTGGCATAAAATTATCCTACCGTTTTAAAAATTAATATTTGACATGATATCAATCAAAACCATCCCGTATGAATTAAGTACCTATTTATGCAGTATAATAATTCCCAAATATGAAAGCGGAAAATGTTGCATATTTAAAAGTATGCCAGACCACGGTTGTGTTGAGAGCGCTGCGCCCCCTCCCCCCCGCGCATGAAACCCGAGCCAGCCAGACGGCCGTGATGTGCGCGCTCCCGACGCGCGGACAATGCGCATCAACACGTCCCGACGGCGAGGGAACCGCGCACGTCTTGCACGACCGCGCAACTTTCCGTTCCGCTAGCAGCGAGGCAGGTAAAATCCGCACGGCCAATCACTCCAACACGGCCAGTGTTTCGGCCCGCTGCTCAGCTCACTGTCTCGCACTGATAGATTGTGTTATTGACTCCAATGCGTCAAAATTGCTGGCCACTAAAAATGGAAACTACGGACTTGATTTAGAGCAGCTGACAGAAGAATAATAAAAAAACAAGTTTTACACTGTTCATAAAGCTATACTAGATGATGCCATTTTATGAAGACAGACAAGTAGATGCAAAAAAACCTAGGAAGACAATGTGTGCGCGCACGCTGAGACCATCAGCTTGGTCTCTGTCAAAATGTTTTCCAATAACTCAAACGGACTTGAGTTTGGCATTAAACCATGGCATGTGCTGCACGAAACCTGCCTTGTGGTATCCTACGTTAAGTGCTACCATTCAGGGACTGTGATAAAAATGCACATTGCTGTCGGCTTACTAACAGCTAACTCTCTCTAAGTCGTTTTATCCCATCTTGATGCAATTGTTAAAGATACATTACATTAATGTGCGTTTAACAGGTGGACATGTTTCAGTTGGTGAAAAGTAACCAGCCAGCTTGCTGTGGAGACAAAAAAAAGTTTCAAAGACAAATGGAAGCCATTGAAGCTCCATAGTTTGTGGAGGGGTCGATGGGGTGGAATTTTACAGCCCCCCCTCGGCCATGCACGGTGATCTGCGTCAGTGCTCTCGCTGTTTCAAGGCTACAGTCAATACAATGGAAATCAACGCAAGTATCTTTTATTAGTGGTGAGATGCGACGTTGGGGAAAATCCGCTGTTCATGTGGTTCCCGTAAGGATCCCCCAAACAGAACAGTTTCCTTCTTCCCTGCGCCGTACGGACACCATGCCTGCTGCCCGAATAACTGTCCCCCCAAATTCAAACGCAAACACACGCTGCATTTGCTCATAACAAAACAGCCGCATTCCAGGCAAAATCAGCAGCGGAGCACGGCTCTCACCACTAAGTTCACTGCGAACACTAAACAATACACGAACGCCCTAAAAACTTAAAAATCGTGAATGTGAAAATCAACCCACCTCTCTTGAAAGGTTTCATTCTTTGTGATGGCCGAGGATTTGTTGGCTAGCTGGCTGTATTTCAGAAGTTCCTCGCAAAATGCGTGTTTCCCAAACCGGGAAAAGGCGCAAGGTATCCTTCACGGGCGTTTTTGAATCCTCTCAAATGCTGAAGCGTTTTCTTGTGAATCTGGCTGTATGTGATAAATCCCCACTATCAACAACTCAAAACCAAATCACGCTTTGTCAGTTCGACGAGCCTTTCTCACCCTCTGATCACTGTACCTGAAGGCTGCAGCACCATCTCTGTCCTCAGTTTACCAACGTGACAGCCAGGCCAGGCTCAGACAAGTCCCGCCTACAGTGCCCAATCTGACCAATCACAGCCTTGCATTCTTTTCGACAGCCCGTGCTGCAAAGGAGTGACAGACTCACTAATTTAAACGTCAAGAAGACTCGATACAATGTAACTGCTTGGAAGGGGTTTACGCTGACACTGACCACATTCATGTATATGAAAAATATATAGATGCATGTCTTTGACTCTAAAATGTGCTTTTGCTACTGTATTTACTATGAGGCCTATAGTATCATGATATTGTTATTGGTTGATTATGTCAAACAACAATTGTAACTGCTAAAACTCTCATTTTCAACATGAAAAAGTAAAGATTTTTACATTTTTACAATCCTACTCAGAAGTGTGTCAGACATTTACTGTTATTTAAAGTATTTTGCCATGTGTGTAGTATCACTGTTTTGTTGAGATGCGAGAAGATCAGCATGCTCAAGCAGTCTGCTTTTATCCAATTATGAGTGTGTGAAAATGTGCGCTGTGGCTTTGGAGTGAAATTGTTGTAAAAATTAGTGATCTGCTCTCTTGTAGTTGGGTGGTAGTGACCTATGATGGAGCATTCACACCTGGCTATTGGCCTAACCCTTAGCCTCTTTCAAATGTTAAGTACATCTCTTGGACTTCTTAACACTTCCAGTCATTCTGTGATTGCCAAAAAATGTCTGTTCTCATGCCATGAATGAACAGTTTTGTAAACTGATGGATGCCTAACTCCCCATCTCCACATTAAAGTCGGATTAAGTTCAAGACAAAATCGTGACCATATTTAGGGCATCTTGGATGTGGGCATTTTTTATGGCACAACAGACTTTAGGAAGTTGATCTTAACACAATACTATATAAAGCAAGGCAACTGATGTTACCATTGTTGATACTGCCATGTTTGTGGTGGCCTCTCTGAGCTGTGGTACACATCTTGAGAGTGAGACACAGCAAAATGTGGAAGTAACAAAAAAGAAATCCAAGTACTAGTTACTTAATGAATTTTATTGTATGTGATCTAGCCTCAATCTTTTAATTTTCATTACGTATTTGCCCTTTTAACTTCATAACAACTAGACAGACCTTTAAAACAGAACATGCCACTGTTTCATGGTACAAAACACAGATTTTGCCCCACCCCCTCCCTTCTTGGTAGCATATCTCAGTATTATCATTCAACTGTCACTGTGGTTACATCTTTGGGCCATCAATAACCTCCACCCAACCAGATTAAAAATAGCAATAATCTCACAGAAGATATTAAATCACCTAAGTAACATTAGCTACTAATTTAGATTCTTACGACTTATTAACATGTCCACCAGTTATCCTAATTCAAATGATTCATTTGAAAATAGTATTCAAAACTAATCCAGATATTGTTATTGACATAATGAAAATATATAGTTGAAACATATTGCCAAATAATTTTGACATCATGATTCTGTTTAACAGTAGTTATTGAAAACATTGCTAAACCTTTTGTTAAATTACCTATGACTGTCAGTAAACCCATTTTATTCAATTTAACAGTTACAATGGTCTATTTTAAAGGAATTTTTAAAAACTAAATTAAAATACAAAAGAAGAGAAACGCTAATGAACATTCTGAATATATTTGCCAGTTACCCATAAATTCAAAATGTTCCATTCATTGCACTTTTGTCTGTGTGACTGTCATTTGCATGAAGAAAAATGAGGCCTCCATATTTTGTTACAAATGTTTATGAAACATTTCAAAATTGTACACAACTGGGAACCTAAAAAAACAGCAGACGTTGACAGCTTGATTGTTTGGTGCTTTTACATGATCAGTAACATGCTGCACCAAGATCAAGCTCACATCTTCAATATAATTATGATTAACAAGGCCTTGCTTTGTGAAACTTCATAGCAGGTGACGTTGGAAACTTGTTTCCAAGACAACATGTAATTTGATGGACAGCCTGGAGAATTAATTTGGTTGTTCGCCTTAAACGCAGAATTTCTGGTGGCGGGGCTAAAGAGCATTTTCCAATGAATACCTGAACACATGCATACTCAGACGACAGCACAACTGAGGGATGATGAGGAATGGGACTTGGTAACAAGAACAGTTTTGGTACACATTTCAGTTGCAACAGTAAATGAAGCGCAAGATAAAAAAAAAAAAAAAGTTGGCATGGATGGAAGCATCAGATAATTCAGGTCAAAAACAATTTCCGTTTTAAGTGGCCAAGTTTGCATGAGAATGAAGAGACATTCCAAAGACACTTTTCTACTGAGGCCTATTCACATGCAAGGCATCTGGAGGGTAACATGCACCCAAAAAAAGACTGTCGCATGGATCTTCTACTACTGAAGGCGCTGAAGCAATGAAGTCCGCTATGGCTGTAGACAGTTATGCTCAGCATATAGATTTTCACATGGGACTCGATCAGAAAGTTTTCTGCTGACAAGCAATTTAGTTTGAACCATCACTTGAAGATGCCTTCATTTAAAGTTGCTGAAAGTAACTTTTTTATAGATGTCTGACAGGTATACGTTGGCTGAAGTGACTAAAATGAAGATCCTTTGCTTTTACCTTCTTATGGGTTTCATACTGGTGTTGACTTTCAGCAGTACTGCTGAACCAACCTATTAGTGACAAACTACATATTAGATATATTTTGCAAAGGTAACATTTATCAACAAATTGCAAATATGGTTCAAAACCTAATGAGTACAGAACACTGGCCCTACATTCTGGGTTCAGTGTTATTGTACAATAAGAGTAACACAATCAACTATAATACACTATACCAGGAGGGATTTACAAATAACTGGTATTCATTCAAATGTACAGGGCTTCACACAAGCATTAGAATGAAAACTGTCCATTATAACTTAAAGGTGCATTTGTATAGAGCTGCATATATCCCTGAATAGCCATAATCTGGAAAAAACCAGTTATGCAGATGAAATTAAACAGGAGCAGAAAGTGTCAGACACTCTTTTGCAGGTTATTGCACCCATGAGTTTGTTTCTATGATTTGTATAAATTAACTTTACATGTAAATTGTGTTAAACTGCTTTTATGGTGGGGATAATACACAATAAGAGGGAAGCATATGTGCACAGAGCCTGTGGTGGGGACCACAGAGCTCCCCATGTGGACTTCAGCTCTGACAAGAATAGGAAACAGAAACTAAACAAAGGAATGGGGGCTGCTGTACAGGACACTGCTTTCCGTCCGCCCTCTGGAGTCCGTCAGGGCAGGCTAAATATTACAGGGGAAGCATGTTGGCCAGCAGTGCATAAAACCAATGCCACATTTTCTTCTCATCTGAACTCGCGGGCATTGAGAAGGACATACGTGATGAACACCGGGATGTAGAAATGGTGGCTCCTGGCTGCTGCTCACAGAACAGAGGTGTTAGAATCCAAACCCTTGTGTGTGTAGGGCTTAGAGGAAGCCAGTGCCATGACACACATTCCACCCCTTCACTTGGCCTGAGATGTCCTTTCAGCTACATTTATGAGCTATAAAAACACTCACAGGATCCTTTCATTTGACTTATAAGCAACAAAAAAAAAAAAAAAAAAACTGACATACAATAGACAATGAGCAACTTTCAGTCATAAAATGTACTTGCTTTCAAAAATAAAAAATTATAACTGCCCATTTTTTGCTACTTCCTGTTGTGGTGCTGTACTCCTACTGTGTCTGACATAGGCAGAGTCCTCACAAATAAAATGGATAACAGCAGTGAAACAGAGTCAGTGTAGAGATAGAGCAGAGGGAGTCTCAAAGTCAGATATGCCCCACAATTGCACTGAGGAAGCTCAGCCAATAGCCTTTATTGCAAATTAGCTTGCAAATTAACTAATTGCTGGGAGATAGAGTGGTCAAGCAAAAACTCTGTAGGGTGGGGGTAGTATTCTTATATGTTCACTCAATATTGGATGTCAGCACCCATTCTATGGATGTTGCAGTGCAGAAGTTTTAAATGCACCAAACTAAGGAGTCAGAGCCTCTGGGCTTTAAATCAGAACAGGGTCCAGATGCAACAAGCAACCATTTGTATGGACCCCTCTCCAGGCACTCAAGCGTAGCCATTTAATACCTTTTGTCATACACACTTAAAATGCCAGAGCAGCCTGTTTCTCCAGCCTCCTTGGAAAAGGTGAACCAGGCATATGCAGCACATTACAGTGCTGTCATGTATGTGTATTTCACTATGGCTGACACAGTAGTGAGGCACATGGGGAGATGGCCATTCCATCACACAAGCACAGCTGCACACCCGCATACCGGCACATTACGGGTAGCAAGATGTTAGAAGGTTAAACAAAATGTACCATCAGAGCTACTGTTTGGAAGAGAGAGCCACTTTTCTGCATCTTAAACTCACAAAAAACATGGATCATTGTCACCTTTAATATACAGAGTAACTGTAATATACATGCGTGGTTCAAAGACAAACCCAGCTTCCTTATTCTCCAGGCTATACTGAAAACATCTCCCTGAGAAGAAAGGACCGCAGTTAACATCTGTTTGGAAGTCTGGTTCATATCGTTTGTGTGTTTAAAAAAAAAAAAAAAAAAATTAAATTAATATTAAAAAGTACATAGCACTAAACATTTAATGATTTTAGAAAGTAAAATGTAGGTTTTAAGATGTGCTGGAAAATGGAAAAAAAAAAAAGTTACATAAAATTATACACCAGACTGCATGCAACTCAGAATCCTCTAGAAATCGCCAGACTGTTCCCTTGACAGTAGCTCACTCATGCTGGTTTAGGGGAATCTCAGCACAAGGGTAAGAGCACAGTACCACCAATGTCCAAAAGGTGGCGCACCAACTCTTTCAGAAGCACCATTCATATTAGGAGCCTTATTCTTTCTTGTTGCACTATTATATACACTTTATTCCTTTGGATAGGGAAAGAGTATATAAACAACTAATGCAACTAACATCAGTGTTTTACATTTATCTGAAACGTTCATTAAATGTAGCATTATTCAGAAAAAACAGGCACAGATTTCAAAAACTAGATGCATGAAAGAGCAAGGCTTTCATAATGTGTCACCAAGAGTTCTGACCTGTCAAGCGTTTCTACAATGTGTCTGTTCTGAATAACACTGATAACTAGTGAAAGTGCAAATACAGAAAATAAAACCAATAAACCAGGCCAAATAGGTTCCTCCACTGTCCTACATTTATTACTTCATTAAATTTTTAATTATTGCTTTTTCGTCCCTCTGGAAAAACAAAAATTTTCAGGTGTCTTCAGTACACATCCTGCTCTGAGGAGTGCGACACAGTACTGCAGATTTCATGTCTTTCACACACACAATTGGCAATGTTCAGGTACCAGCTATCTTCTATGTTAAGCTGTACGATGTAATAAGGAAAAAAAATAATAATACACACACAACCAAAGCAGTCATGGCCAATTTACTCATGTACCATTTATTCCTGCATGTATAAATGGACCAGCTGATGCCCACTTTGTACTTTTTCCATTTGCACAAAGCAGTTCCCATATTAAGGAAATCCTTAACTCCACATCACGTGTAGCCCCTCACTACAATGCATTCTGATATGTAGAAATCTGTTTTTATGCACATATAAAATGGAGAACCAACAGAATAATTCCCAGTTTCTTTTTCTTACCGGACAGCCACATAACTTACACCAGCTGGCTAG
>JABJVR010001985.1:0-15218 GCA_025773905.1 Chitala chitala
GTGCAGCTGCTGAGAGCCGTGTGTGTTTGGGGACGCTGGATGTGCAGCTGCTGAGAGCTGTGTGTGTTTGGGGACGCTGGATGTGCAGCTGCTGAGAGCCGTGTGTGTTTGTGTGTGTGTTTGCGTGTGTGTTTGTGTGTGTGTTACACAATGTAACACTTTCCTGTTCACAAAGCTAAATATTATCACACTGACTGTTACCGCAACAACTCCTCCACCTTTTGACCTTTAACCCCCACATGTGCTGTTTTTTGAGCCAGGGGAGCAGCTGAACCCATGTACAATTTTTGAGCATCTCCTAGATCTTAAACGTGTCATTAAGATCAAATGCTTACCTCTGTTTGCATTTCTACATTGGCTAATTCTGTACGGCTGTAAAAATGGTGAGAAATCACACTTAAAATTATGTGAGTTAGTTTACAAATAAAATCACAGCCCATCATGAAATTTGATAAGATATTTTAAAATTAATTCATACTGTAGTATCACCAGGGCTGTGGCTCGCGTGGACTCAGCAGGGCTGTGGCTCAGGTGGGACTCAGCAGGGCCGTGGCTCGCGTGGGACTCAGCAGGGCTGTGGCTCGCGTGGGATTCAGCAGGACGGTGGTTTGCGTGGGACTCAGCAGGGCTGTGGCTCGCGTGGGACTCAGCAGGACGGTGGCTCGCGTGGGACTCAGCAGGGCTGTGGCTCGCGTGGGACTCAGCAGGGCTGTGGCTCGCGTGGGACTCAACAGGGCTGTGGCTCGCGTAGCACTCCTTAGAAGACATTCTGCAGCTGTAAATTTTATAGGAATGATATGGGTTAAACACCCTAATTACAGCATATCCAAAGTTCGCATTGTATGTCCCTGGTGATGAAGTCCAAAAGCTGACATTCAGTCAAATTCACTGTAGGAAACAACATAAATGAGAAAACACACACAGCGCTTCTGTGTTCAGCACCTAGTGTTACAGTCTGTGTTGCATTTTCAGTGCCTAACCTGTACGTTGTTTGTTACATTCTGAGTGGCGGTTTCACCTTGTTTGCTAGATTTTCAGGTATGAGATTTGCATGAAAATCCAGGTTTGGCTAACAGTGAGTGTCCAACGTTACAGCGAGAACGTGTGAGTCGACGGCTCCGTTTAGATGGTATGGGTGCAGCGAATGACATGCACTGAAGAGAACCTGGTGCTCTGTAAAGAGTAAACATTTGTCTTTGGATGTTTAGTATATAGCATAGAGTAGTAGGAGAATCTTCATGTTCCTCAGTGGTGCTCCAGAGGGGAGAAGGAAGAGAGTGGCCTGTCTAACATCAGGCTGCTTCAGGATCAAAGGCTTTTCATTCTGTTTGGACACGTTAAATATGTGGAGATGACAGAGGCTTCTGATCCATCCATAAACATCAGAGAGTGCCCCACGGTTATGTCCAGAGCTTCCCCCCCAATTCCCCTCACTACACATGATGGTAATGTCTGCGACAGGCTTTTAATGCATCTGGGATCCCCCACCTCACCTTCAACTGTCCTGTGTTTTCTTCAAGCTGAGTGGACCTCTGGAGGTTGAGAGGGTGAAGGTCAAGCTTCAGATAGGTGGGGGATAAAGGACAGGGTTGAGGGCTGCTGCACCATCTACAGAACAACCTTATACTCCCCATTTAAGTGTGAGGTTTAAAAAACACAAAATACGGACACTGCAGCTGTGCAACGTTATTCCTGACTCTAGATTGCGTAGGCTATGTCCCACAAACTCATGGTTGTCATGGAGATTGTCCTGGAGAAAGTCTTCACCCTCCTGTCTATCTTCTTTATTACCTAGATGTTGAATAGTTCAATGATGTTGAAGGTTTCACCTGTGTTGTAGGGTAGGCCAACATGGCCTAAAAATAAAATCGAACATTTTTTTGTACTCATTGATTTACATTCTTTTTTACAACCAATTTTTTTTTTAAAGGAAACAAAAATTGTAGATTTTTTAGACATATTTTATGGAAAAGATTTATTTATTTCTATTAACAATTTTTGTATATATTTTTTAACTCACACAGGGATTCTTTGGCAAAATACTTTTGGTTCAGAAGATGGGTTGTATTCGGCATTTGGATGAACCCAAGGTTTTCTACTGTAGATATGGGCACCATATCTTTGGTGATATGAAACATCACTAATTTCTTTCCACCAAGACCGCTTCTTATTAAATGATGTATAACGGTAAAATGATTCTGCTATTTTCCATTTTTTAGAAGGTGTTTGCTGGTTTCTGGTAGTTGTTAGAGAACCACACCTTTCTCCACTCGGCTGCGTCCCTTTGTCTAAGATGCTAGAATAAGTTTGTCAAGCTGCCGCTTTATGCTTTTACAAATGACAGTGGTTTGTTTAACGTGGGACATAAAGAAACCACTTCCAAATGACCGCAGAGGCACGGTGTTTCATGTTTTTAAGAACGGAGCTCCACACTCACACTTGTTGAGGAAAGCTTGGCTGTAATCCTAGTGTGTGGTTGTGCTTGGGTTTTTTTCGTTATTGCACTCCGACCTCTCCACAGCTGTGGACCTCTCCACACCCACGTCCCAGCGCCTTCTCTGAGGATATTGGTTTGTGCTTCTCAGTCTGATCAGCTGTAGGTGCCAAGGGCCAGAGGATCTTCTGTAGCTCTTTCTCAACAATAGGACCAGTTTTATCTGAGGAAATGGTGTGTGAATACTCACATCTTGTGTTTTGGCTTTGGAACCTGTCATTTTTCTTGATTTTGTTAATAAGGATGAGGCATCATGTCAACCTCGCCATGTTCGCTTTGATCGAAGCCACTCTCTCTTGCTCTTGAGGTATCGATGTTGATGATGCTGTGAGCTCAGAAGTTCTCTACACTTTTGGATGTTTTATACAGGAAACCAACTTATGTCAGGTTTTGAAGAGTATTCTGATGTTCTTTGCAGAGTCACATGCTGAGCTTTGACAGCGTTTCTGTTCTGCACTCATAGTCAGAAGGTTCACATAATCAAAGTACAGTTACTTTCACAAGCTGGTTCCATATGTGCTTAAAGGGCTATGTAATACCATATTGTGTGTTCACCTACCTACAGCTGCATTGCGCACCTAGATTGATAACTAGAACTATATCCTGTGAGAATGCAGAGCTGTTTTCTCACAGACAGTGAGGCCTGCACAGACAAAAATAGAGCCTATTGCTCCTGGCCGAAAACTGATTCCCTGAGTAGTTCGTTTTGGTTGTTGAACACAAAGTGGAGGTAACTACTGCAGTTTCTGCTGTAGAGATACTGCTCCAAAGTCACGTCACATAACTATGCCGACAGTGCAGTTTACATTGGGCTGTTTTTAAGACAAGTATACTAGAATTATTTGTGGCAAAGTCCAGCCAAGTCTAAAGGCTAATGACTATATTTTTAAACACACAAGACTTACAGAAAGCATTTGGAGTGCCACCTGAAAGTAGGTTGTCATGGAAATTGTGGACGCTTGGATTATGACTGTACCGTTTCCCTAGGGGTCAAAGTGTTTCCAGATTGTTTTTAGGGTGTAATTCCTCTGTCAGAATGAATCCTCTGCCTGGTCCCCATTCCAGCTCAGTGCCCAGAAAGGAATTTTCAGTTTGATAAGATGATCTGTCCCGTAAGTTTGAGTTTTGGTTGTTCTTCATATCTGCATGTCACCTCTCCAGATATAAAGGTTATTAAAGAACAGCACTCTTAATAAGAAGAGGAGGATCTCTAATCTGTTGTTTGACAGACCTGAGATTGTATGATGACATATTTCTCCAATCTGCAGATGAACAGACCATAATGCCAGCATCCTTGAACTTTGTGTTGTGTGACACAAACAAGGCTGTATAGTTGTGCAGAGTAGAACTGAGAAGCATGTAGGCAGTCCATCTGGTGGAAGGCGGCCTTCATCCTGGCAAGCCCTGATCTACTAGGTCCAATCCACTGCTGGTCAAGGTCGGCATATCCAGCAGCTACAGTGGTTAGCTTAGCGATGCCTCCAAGGTCAGCGTTTCACATAATAGGCTACTGGTAATTCTGCACTGATGCCACACATCTACCATGTTTATTTATGTTATTACAAGTGATGTGACGAGGTGGAAGGCTGTCGTCCCATCTTGATTAATCTGGACAGGTTGCATCGCCCTGCCTGATTAACTCTGGCTGGATGTGACACCTCTCTCGAACTCATGAAGATAAACGAGCAGTCATGTGGGTTGCACGTGACACGTAATGAGCAAGTTTGTCAGGATGGTGATTAGGTGGGGAGGTATTCTCCCTTACAAACGCTCCACAGCCTGTATTTTTCTGCTGCATTCTGTCTCCCTTACCTGCCTTTAATCTGGGCTCATTACTGTTCCAGTACTTTTAAGTCCCAGCATCTGAAACTGGGCCGGTTGTAAGCACTGGCCACAGCGGCGACATCTACAGTATGTTGCAAACAAATTACACAGTGTTACATATTTATGCAGTAATTTTGACATTTATGCAGTTCACATCAGCTGTCTTTATTAAGGCTACTAGAACAGGAGTCCAAGATGATCTACATGTGGAACCTTTGGCCACAGTTCCATGTACACGTCACTACATTCTCTGGACCATTACATTCTCACTGCTATGGATACCACAGCTTCCTGTTACACATAGCAGGTATGTAAATTGTGCTTAACAGTGCCTGTAACTGTACCTGCTACAAGATCAATGCAGGAAATATGATTGGTTGGACTGACCAAGCCTGAAACAGTGGTGTGTAAAAACACCGGTGATGCCTGTGGGGGGGCTGGAGGCCAGGTGAGGGAGGAACAGAGAAGCAGACTGCCACACAGTTTAATCGCTGACACATTTTATGGGGGGGGGCTGGTTAGCACACTTATTTTTGTGTGCTGGCCAAAGTTGTTAATGTTGCTTTTGTCAGAGCAGGATTGAGCTGTAATGTCCATTAATAAAACCAACTCATAAAGAAAACAACCATAAAACAAAGACGCCGAATCCCTGACAGCTGCATGGTGGACAAATGAGGACATTTAGCACTTTAAGTACATTAAACACTCAGGATAAACTCAAACACTGAGTGTAAACATGCCTGTTTTCTAAAGTGACTTACAATTTCCTAGTTCATTTTTCTGAAGAAATTCAGACTATAAGTAACGTTTCAGTTCTATGTAAATTATCCCCTAACAGCTGTACCCCTGTACCGATGCTGAAATTACAGGAGCCCTGAGGAGGGTTTATAAAATGAAACACACACAAAGTAAGGTTTCCCAAGGCACTGTAATATGTACCTTGCATGGGGATTTTTATAGAGTTATTCTTTGTTTAACTGTGATACAAGACAAGCTGCTGAATGTGAACCTCATGTTAGCATGGCAGGCAGCACAGGTGTACAACCACCGACGCACTGCGGTTATGCTGCAGGCGGGCAGTGCCCTCTGCTGGTGTGGCAAGGCGGCCTGATCTTACAAAAACTAGCCTGGCTGGTTCATCGTGTGGCAGACTGTCTACGGACAGGAAATGATGCAGCAAAGTCGTCCTCAATTCGCTGATGTTATGCTGCTGAGGTTTTGGACAAGTGGACGGGGGTGTGAACGTCTTACCCATGCATAATCCAATCAGAGCCCAGCATTCAAAGCATGTGATCTCAGTGTGCTTTCTGATACCCTTTGCAGCAGACGGAGGCAGAATTCAGAGCAAGAGTGAGACATTTTATCTGTGTGTGATTAAGGGGTTTTGTGGGCTGTGTGTGGTAAGGTGGGTTTTGTGGACTGTGTGTGGTAAGGTGGGTTTTGTGGGCTAGGAAGAAGAAAAAGCTTTATTGTCACTGAAAACATATACATGTAAATGTTACAATGAAATTGGTTCTCTGCATTTAATCCCTTGCCCCTGGGGGGAGCAGTGGGCAGCCACAGGTAGCACCCAGGGAGCTGGCATTTGAGTGTCTTGCTGAAGTCCACACGTAGCGGCCGGGCTGGGATTTGAACTGGGACATTTCGTCCTCCCAGCCTGAAGTTCTACCCACTATGCATGGTGAGGGTGATTTTGTTGTCTGTGCATGATTAGGGAGATTTTCTGTATATGTGTGATGAGGGGAATTTTGTGGTCTGTGCATGATTAGGGAGATTTTCCGTATGTGTGTGATGAGAGGAATTTTGTGGTCTAAAATTACGTTGGCACAGTTTCAGTTCTTATTGTGTCCACAGGATGGCAGTAATGCTACATTAGTGTGCCCCATCTGGTGACTTTAATAAAACATTGACACGCTTGTGGTGGACATGTACCAAACACAGCAGTGGTTATTATATCAAGGTTTTTTATAAAATATTTTTAGTGTTTGCTTTTTTAACGTTTGGTTATTTTCATACACCAAAATCAAAATAAAACGTAAAGATTTTCAAAATTCTTTGCGTATAGAGGCACGTTATAGGACATCACTTGCTATTACTTAGATTGTCTGAGACTGACCTTGTTCGTGACCTGCATGTGTTCATTGTAAGTCGCTTTGAACAAAGGCGTCTGCTAAATGAATAAATGTAAATGTCTTGGCAAATGGGATTCCAACAAAGTCTATAATACAGTGTTTTTTTGAACTAGGAATTGAGGCAGTCCTGGTCATCAGACACGGTGTCTCACCTGTACACTGGAGTTGTTTTCCAAAGTGTAGGCAGTTCTTTGTTCTAATACAGTGTAGAGGACACGGAGTAATATTTGTCATAACTCCTCCTGACCAAACCCCATTTGCTCATTCAACACAAACCCTACCATGCTTTACATTCTGATCATCTGGACAGTGCGTGTGTGTGTGTGTGCATGTGTGCATGTGTGCGTGTACGTGTGTGCTCCCTCGCTCAGTCTGCTTCAGAGAGTTTTGCCCAGGTCCCCTTTCTGTTTCCCTGTACTGTTTCTGCTTTTGTCACGGGCTGCTTTCTTGGACCTTTACCCTTTCTGCCTGGATTTCCACTCCAGACCAGGAATGCCACAAAGAACCGAGGTGATGTCTTTGTCTCTGACCTAAAATTTGACAAACAGGATAATTCTTTTGTTAAGTACAGCTTCTTTCAACTACATCTCTTCACTAAGATCAAGCCATTCTTGTGTCACACTGACCTAGAAAAGGTTATCCACACTTTCGTCACCTGTAGACTTGGCTGCTACAGTACATGTCGGTATCATCCAAATGTCTCTTGCCCGTCTCCAGTTGGTACAGAACGGTGCAGCTCACAGCACAAGATATCAGCCCATCGGCCCTATTCCACAGTCCCTATGCTGTTCACTTCAGGATCGATTTTAAACGCTTATTTAGCTTGAAGGCCATCCATGGCCTGGCACCAATTTACCTCTCTGAACTTCTGTACCCCCACATTCAGAACAGATCCCTTAGGTCCTCTGAACACAACCTGCTACCAAACCCTAGGGTGACCGCTCCTCTTCAGCCACAGCACCTGAACTGTGGGACTCACTGTGTCTTTGCACCATCTCCTAACTTGCTTTGATACTAAACTTAAGACCTACCTGTTCACTTGGCCTTCAACACACAGTAGAGGATTATCACAGATATGTGTTATACATTTTACAATGTGATATTTGCTATACTTTTTACTCATTGTAAAGCACGTTGGTCAACCTTGGTTGTTTTAAATGCTATATAAATAAATTTTGACTGGATTTGATATTTTGTCATCTCCTTTTAGCTGCTGTAGTAATTACTGTAATGCTCTGTACTTGGATCCTCCTTGGTGTTGATGTCTGTCATTACAGTATTGATGTATTGGAGTGAACGGGTCACTCCTTAGGAATTTCAGAGATGTCTGCTCCATCTCACATTTGGTCAGAGAAGTTAAACACCCCAAACCATAATTTAAAGTAATCTGAGCTACAGTTGTTTAATGGAAGTTTATTTTATTTTTACCTTGGTTTTACATATTAGTCGTACATGCACTGAGATAGCTTTTTGCCTTTGTAAATCAAATTTAGTTCAGTTTCATTTCACTGTGTGTGGTCTAAATTAATGCAGAACATTCATTACATTTGTGTGAATGTTTTATTGCTGTAGATTGAATTATCAAAAGTCTTGGAGCATGTAAGTAATGGATCAAGATGTATGGATTTTGTCACCACGAACAGAGTTCTGCTAGAAGAAGCTGCCTCTGTTTTTCAGTTTAATGGTAGGAGGTTCTGCATTGTGAGAAATGTGACAGGAATGTTAAAAATGCGTTGAGGCATGGCTGTCGCAGACAGCTCTCACCATCGTGGTTCCTTTAACGGGTTACCATTTCATGCTCCAATGAGAGTTTCCCATTGCCCTGTTTTGACACAGTGAGACGCCCCTCATTTGTGGGCAGTAACCTCTGATAATTCTTCAATGTGCATATGGCCTGAACATCCTCAGGGTCCACAACCCCCGTGCACTGTGAGATTAGGAGCTAATCTCTGGAGTACAGTGGGGATGTGATGATCTTGTTTTCCTAATGATCTGGCTAATTACTGTCTCCTGGACCATGTCTTCTCTGTGAGAACTTCTTCTAGACCTGTTCTCAGCAGATTTCAAAGGTTTAACTCTATGGGAAGACAAATTTACTGAGAGGAATTTAATGTTAATGAACATGTTAATGAAGATGTTTAATGAAGATGGATTTAAGACAATGCACAAAAGATAAATATTAAACAAAGTATGAGGTTAAAATATTTCTCTGATTTTCCTTACACAAATCTACTGTAAATACATGTTAATCCCATTCTAACAGACAGGTACCTGGTTTTGGTGACTAGTCGACCAACTGCTCACCTGATGAACTGATTCTTGCACTCATGACAAGACTGGACTGTTGTGTACGCACTTCTGTCCGAGTATCGTCTTTGGGAATGCCCGTTTTTTGAGTTCAGGTGGAGTTGAGGTATTAAAATCCAGCTTCCAAGATGACATGGAAATGAATGGAGGTATTTAATTGGCTAACCAGTGTGTAACTCAGTGCTGCGCTAATGTACCTGCCTTAAGATATCTCATATACTGTGTAACAGACCCCACGTCAGGAAACAGAAGGAACCCTTATGAGATGCATATTTAGCAGAACCTGGTTCTGAAACAAAAACGAAGCCCTCGTTTGTAAGAGGCAAAGAGCACGTGTTCATACCGGTACATGTGATCTGAGCTGAAGTCAAGCATTTAATTAACGCTTTTCGGCGTAAATCAAATAGGCTTCAGTCTTTGTTCATGTAATGTCTTCATTTCGGCGAGCAGGCAAGTCAAACTCACACAGGGGCTCTTACAAAACGCTTCCATTCTGAAATGGGCTTTGATACAATAAATTAAAAATAAAATAAATAAATATCATCCGAGCATCGCAATGCAATGCATCTAAAATAATTATTAGTGTCTTTATTTATGCGATGTGAATAACTTAAAATACAGATGACCTGCATACATCTATATTGGAGACGCTGCTAAGACAGGAAAATCAGGTAAACCAGTAAAACATGTTTTGTTGTGATTGTTTCTGTGAGTACAAGGCAGCCCTTAACACCAATTAAACAGCCCACAACTAATTACTAGACGGTGGTAATCCTGGAAAAAGACGCGGTAATGACAGAAAGATATTTGTACCGTTTTATTCTTGTGATGTAATGACTGACGTGACTCCTTATGTCCCCTCGCGCAGCCTGCTCCGTGGACAGCACGCTCAGGACTCCATCTGGACGGATTAGAGTCCCGTTATCCTCTTAAAGATAAATGGCACCTCCTGCTTCTCATTCAGGGAGCTTCCCAAGTCAGACGCTTTTGGTAAGCTGGAGCTCAGTGTTTCCCCGGTGCGCCTCGGATTTAACTGGGGGGTCAGCTGGCGGACTTCTGCTGCAGTCCGTCCAGGCTCGTCTTGTCTGATTGATGTTTATCTCTGACTGGGACCGTGTGCCGGACCTCCATCAGCCCCACATACCACGGTGTGGATGCCGAACCGCCTCGGTTCGGGAGGTCCCCTCAAGCGCGCAGAGACCGTGCATCTTCAGCTCCAGGGCTGTAACTATTACTGTGCGCTCGTGTGATGTTAGTTTGGGGTTTTTTTAAGTTTACAGCTTTACGACATGGTGTTTTTCAGCAGAAAGGGAACGTTTGCATTAATTTGGCTTATTTTAGTTTGCGTTGTTGGAATCACGTTGTGCGGAAGGAGGACCCGGGGACGGAAAGCAGGTAAGTGGACAGTCTGCATTCGCTGTCAATGTAAGGCGCGAGTTTAAACACGCGCACACACACGCGCGCACACACACACACACACACACACACACCTACCTACCTATGTATAAAGGTTCTGCTGTGTGCATGTAATATGTTCATATATTCACATTACCTTGAAAAGTACCTTTTATACCTTTCTGTTCTGCTTGCTGTCTTTTCGCGCAACGCTGCAGGCCGACTGAGGCCCCCTGTGCACGTGCAGCTGGACACGGTGAATTGCACAGCTGTGCGGGTGCGATGGAAGCTGGCCCGGGGACACCCCAGCCGCATCACTGGGTACAGGGTGAGTGGCATGGTGCCTGCCATACCCGTTAACATGACAGCAGGTGTGCAAAGGTTCTGTTTCAGTCTTTCCTGTCCTGTGTGCTGAGCTGGACATCTTACTTACTGTGCAACGCTGACAACTTGCTCAGCCTGTTATCACAGTGTGGCACTGTTAGGGAAGGGGCCCAAATACTGCCATGAAGTTGGCACCCCAAACCTGTCTTAACCATGTGTGCCGGTTTGTCACATTGAAATGCTCTTTTGTGCTGCTTTAGTTTTTGAGACGTAAAACTTTGTTTACTTCATGTAAAATCCTCAGTAAGATCTTCAAGACACTTCTTTTTTTTTTTTTTTTGAAAATATGATAGTAATTGATTGTCATCTACATCACCTTCAAAGATAAAGCGTTGTTTACAGTGATTCTTTTTGTACAGTCAGTGAAAATACCTATGTCTGCATGTGTATGCGTGTGTCTGCATGTGTATGCGTGTGTATGCATGTCTGTGCGTGATTTTGTGTGCTGCATGTACACATGCGTGTGCGTGTGTGTGTTTGCATGAGCGTGCAGGTGTTTTACACAGAAATGCGACACGGTCAGCCAGCACGCTCACAGAGCAGTGTGGATCTTCCTGTCCACGTGGACGCTGTGACGACCGTGAGTGTGATTTACCCATTAATTACATGCACAGAAAGCTTATTAGTGAATTTGTCTAGTTATTCTTTTATGTGATCATTGACCTTGTTCCGATTGGATAATGAATCTCTGTAAAGACTAGCTTAACAACTTCAATCATTTGAACAGTGTTGATGATGACGTTTTGATGTAGTGACACCTACCGCTCCTGTTTTTGCTGGCAGGGGCTGTTTGAGGGACATGCTGGTTTTGTAAGTTTTGCTCTTTGCTGTCTTTCTGCATGCTGCTCCCCCACACCCCAGTCTGCAGCACATTGCGTTCCTGTATGCTTTTCCCACGTGATTCAGCAGTTCTGTTTGACTACACTTGTAGCAGAAAAAATGTAATGAATGTATTGCTAATTTCAGTAAAAAACCCTTTTTACTTTGTGGGGAACGGGCCCCCAGTATATAGTGATTTCTGCTCGTGTTCACAGACTTTCAGGTACATGACAGTGTGTGGTTACACCAAAACAGTCGTATGCTAGTGTCAGGTTATATAGGTGTGCAGGTAGAACAAATGTTACCACTGGAAATCCTACAATGGCAACCTTTTAGCCTGTCAAATCTTTTCAGCCTGGCTCAAATCACTTGTGCATTTCCAGTTAAAGTGTTATCAGTTCAAAGGAAGACATGGAAAAAGCCAAGTAATGAAACAACAAATTCAGGTGTATGAAACGGTGTGCTTTTTCAGTAACCTGTGCCTCTGGGCCCACCCCTTTCACCCTGCCTGTCTCACTTCACCCCTCTGACCCCACCCTGTCTGCCTACCTGTCTCACTTCGCCCCTCTGATCCCACCCTCTCTGCCTGCCTGTCTCACTTTGCCCCTCTGATCCCACCCTCTCTGCCTGCCTGTCTCACTTTGCCCCTCTGACCCCACCCTCTCTGCCTGCCTGTCTCACTTCGCCCCTCTGACCCCACCCTCTCTGCCTGCCTGTCTCACTTTGCCCCTCTGACCCCACCCTCTCTGCCTGCCTGTCTCACTTTGCCCCTCTGACCCCACCCTCTCACCCTGCCTCTTTGCTGGCAGGACATGGTGATTGATGATCTGCAGGTGGCCACCCAGTATCGGGTCCGGGTTGCAGCCTGTGGATGGGCGGGTGAAGGCCGACCAAGCATGCCACGTTATATCGGGACGGCCCCACAAGGTGGGCGGAGGGCATTACTGCCTGCTCACTGTGTTAGAATCAGGCGGTTCAGCTGCCCTCGTCAGAATGGCAGAGAAGTAAAACCTGAAGGTGGTCAGTGGACACGAGTCATGACCTGAGCATCAGCGTGCACGCACGCACGCGCGCGCACACGCGCACACACACACACACACACACACACACACACACACACACACACACACACACACGCGTGTAACACCAGCAGCAGGAAGCCATTTGCACCCTTCCTGATGTCTTTTGTTTATACACATTTGTCATATCTAATTGTTTCACATCTTCAAATTAAATTTTACAAAGGACAAAGACAACCTCATTAAGCACATAATACAGTTTTGAAATGATCATTTGATATATGCAAAGAAAAAGTTATCCAACACCCGTATCAGCCACGTTGATGTTGAATGGATTTGTATCCTACAGACATGTGTAGCAAACCCTCACCACCTACAAAGCTCAACGTGTCTCCCATGTCAGACACGGAACTTGCGTTGTCATGGAGACAGGGTGAGAGTCAGGGAAGCTCTCCGGTCCTGCACTTCCTGGTGGCCTACATCAGGTGAGATGTTCCTCTGAGCTTACTGCAATGCCATGGTGGTGAGCTCTGAGGTGGCTTCAGGAGCTGATGCTCGTCCTTCTTCATAGCAGCTGTGGGAGAGACCTGATTACCTTTGACAACAGTCTGCTTGCTTTGAAATGGTTATGTGACATGGACATGTGATGCACTGAGCTGTACTACATGAACTTTCTGTCGGATTTTAAGTAAATTCAGACTGCTTTGCCGTTGTCTTTGCCTCTGTACCGTTGTGTCGGGCTGCTCTGCCGTTGTCTTTGCCTCTGTACCGTTGTGTCGGGCTGCTTATTCTGTGGATTCCTGTGTTCTGGGTGAACATGGGTTAATTGACTCTAATGTTTCAGATCCGTGTCTCCTTTCTGACCTCTATATGATTCTTCTGACCAGAAGGATTTTGCATTTATTCTTGATAGTGTATTAATGTGCAATTCTGTGGATTTTCTGCAGGCCAGAGCTGGACACGCAGTGGACAGATATCAGGGAGCCGGTGCTGTCCAACTCCATGGTCATGAAACACTTGCTTCCTGACACACAGTACCAGTTTGTCATCCGAGCAGTCAACTCATATGGAGTGAGCTTACCCAGTGAGGCAAACACCCCAGTGCGGACCTTCAGTGGGTGCTAGCTTGTTCTATCACTCTGTGTGTGTGTGTGTGTGTGTGTGTGTGTGTGTGTGTGTGTGTGTGTGTGTGTGTGTGGCATAGTAAACATAGCAGGTTCATTAGTCAGTTACTATACACAGATTTTTTTTTGTATACACAGAATTAAAGTTGAATGGCTGTGCTGTTTGTCAGAATTTTTGACTGCCGCTAACCATTTTGGTGTTAAAACTATCTTGTATTCAGAGTACTAGAAATGTCTTCTGTTCAGTTTGATTCCTGTCATTACTTTCACATGTCTACGAACGTAATTGTGTGTCAGCCCTGATAGATGACAACCCAAGCTAGTGTGAAAAGGTTGTGTTGTGACACCCAGGTGCAGAGGAGCAGCCTGGTAGCACCCATGGTCAGCTTGGCTTTGCCAGCTCCTGGGTCAGTGAAGACCACATCTCTGCTGTTGACGATCCTGATCTGGACATTTACAGTGAGGAGGTGAATTAATGTGTGAGCCCAGTGTTAGGGTGTCTGTGCGACAGTGTCTCGTACCTGCATATCTGCATGTTGCAGTTTGTACCCGAGTCTCAGTGCGTCTGCAACTTTTGTTTTGTCTGAGTCTGTGACTCCTTGTCATTTGACTCCTTGTCATTGGACAGGCTTGTTTTCCAGGGTCTGTGTTTTTAATTGTGACAACATTTGTGTCTTTGTTTGTGTTTCACTGTGACATTTCTCATTTTTGCTTTGTGGGTCTTTTGAAGGTGACTGTGTGTCTCTGACTCACTAATATCGGCATTGGCTGCATAGACACCTGCTCTAAAATTGTTCTTAAAGTGTGGTTTTAATATGAATTTCCGTAACCTTGTAGGTCAAGTCCTTTCCAGGTATCGCAGGACATGATAACAGAACATCTGAGCTGAGGTTCTGGACAGGTGGCACTGCCTCTCAGGCAGGAACAGCAAATGAGATACCGCTGAAGATCAGCAATGTTCCTGACGCCGCCACCACCGGCTTGTCTGAACTTGCTGTGACAGCGTCAAACATCTATAGCGCCACAAGAGCGGGGCTCAATGCTGTCACCACCGTAACCACTCCCACTCCTTCCGTCACACCTTCTCGCCCCGGTCCATCAGCCTTCACAACTTCTCCTACATCTGTCAGAGCCCCATCTCCACCAGCAACACCTCCTCACCTCTCTCCTGCTCCTTCCTCATTTTTGTTTTCCCTACTTTACAGTTCCTCCTCATTTATAAGCATGTCTCCTGCCTTAACCCCTGACTCCTCATCATCCTCTCCTCCTCCCCCTCCCCCCAAGTCTTCTCCCCTCTCGGGTGCTGTGAGGCTATGGAAGAGTCCTGCTCCCCATCCCGATGACCTATCCTGTGAGGACATGGCATGCCCGTCTGACACTTTCTGCATCGATGACTATGAGAGTGGAGCTTCACGTTGTCAGTGTAACCTGGGCCTCAGAGGGGACTTCTGCACTGAAGGTGAGAGGTGCTCAGGCAGCATTCTGTCCCTCTCTGCGGGGCCTCTGTGTGTGTGTGTGAGGGGGGCCTCTTTGTGTGGGCTGGGCCAGTGTGTGGGCAGGGTCTCTGTGTACAACCTCTGCGTACAAGGTGGGGCCTTTGTCCACAGCCTTTGTGTATGCATGGTGCCTCTGTGCTCAGCTTCTGTGTATGCATGGTGCCTCTGTGCTCAGCTTCTGTGTATGCATGGTGCCTCTGTGCTCAGCTTCTGTGTATGCATGG
>JABJVR010001986.1:0-18191 GCA_025773905.1 Chitala chitala
ACTTCTTTCTCATTTATGCAGAAACGTTTCACCTTTTACCAAAAGACTGAAGTAGCCTTTTGGTAAAAGGTGAAACGTTTCTGCGTAAATGAGAAAGAAGTCCAGTTGCCATGACTAAACTTCCAGATCTGTATTATTTCTGCAGTCTAAACATTACTCAGTGGACGTTTGTGCTTCACTGAATCATCTACACAGGCTGCTTTTCTTACATTTACCCCTTCCAACAGTATGCTACTGTGGCCAAATACCCAGATTAAAGCAGCAGTGTGATTCCCATTAGAATACTGCAACAGATTATTCAGTACCTACTGTTCCCTGATACTGTTCCCACACCTATCATGCACAAAGATTATATTGCCCTGTGAGCCCTTTTTATCAGGCTTTTGTGCTCTTAAAGTTCATGCAACTTTCATACCCATGTGGGAAAAAGATTAGGGACTTTCACATGGCACAAACCCAGATGAACCTCTGCATCAGACAGAGTTCTTTTGAGCCCTGCAAAGTCTACACAGAACACCCTTGTAACATGAACAGGACTCATCCAGTTGAGCCGAGGGTAAGTTCTAAGACAGACCACTTCAGTTAAGAGGACTGGGCATCTGCTACCCCCAATATTAATCTCATCACTTGAGTGAGGCATCTGTCACCCAGGCATTATTAACAGAAACAAAAACAGTGAAAGTCAATTTTAAAAATGCTTAATGTATTATGAACAGGAATATTCCAAACCCATGCCAGTACAGTTTGGTTTTTAAAAATTGCCATGGATGTAGGTTTTCACATTTGCCATGCAGCTACCAAGAAAAGCTTGTGTCCCAGTTTAGGAAAGAACGAAATAAATAGGACTAAGAATATGATTGGAGGATCCAACCATCATGCCATGTGAAAACTACCAATAATCCAAACCTACAGCAACTGTATCCTCTGGTATCAACTTTCTACAGGTTGGTAGTTGTTCACAGCAATAACCGACATTTCAACTAGCCAATCAGAATGCTTTATTTTTTTATATGACAAGCCCGCTTTTGGCCATTTTCTTAATGCTGTACATTGTGATTATTGCTGTACTACAGTGTGTTGCGTTTAAGACAAAGTGAAAATGGCACATAACTCAACTGTGCAGCACTGTATGCACTTTCTTCATCTCAAATTTACAAAGCCCAGATCCCAAAGGCATGAAAGCCTTTTAATTCACCTACATAATGCTGTTCAAAACACCAAAGGAAACATAACAGCCTTCATTACATAAAAAATTTATAGCTATTGCACAGCTATAGCCAATTCTTCTATTTAAAAAGTTAATTTGCAGTACAAGTGGTTTTATAAACTTATTTTCAAAGGATAAAAAACGGACATTTGCCTGACTGCAAGCATTCACTATTAGGAAAAAGAAGACAAAAAAGCAACGAGGATTTAAATTGTTAAATACAGGCTTTAATACACACTTCTTGCTTTCATTAGTTTAGTGTTGACGTACTTATATTACTAACATATTTGAAAAAGCAAATCTTCAAAATTTACATTCATTAACTTGTCAAAGAAAAAGCTTTTTTCGTGCTGCAGCCGGTAGGAGGCAGTACGCTATTTTAGCAAAAATGAATCGTTGTTTTGTAGGAAAAATGATTTCCATGAGTATAGGAATAACTCAGACACTCAGTCCTACCTGAGTGCTCTCCAAAATCCTCAAGACAACAGTTAAAGAATGCTACACTTTTTTAACCTATCCTGTCCAGGGTGCCTTATCCCATAAGCTTCTTGCGACAGGCTCCAGGCCTCCCTCTGCCACAGGATGGGCAGTACAGAAAATGGGCACATGGATGAAAGCGGTCACTGATTCAGGAGTGTGACTGTTGCATTGCATTTTCAGCACAGATTGTGCTGCCATCTTTTGACGGAACTCCGCCACGGTTCAAATTGAGGTAGGTCTACAGCACAGCGCGAAAAAAGTAATCTTCACCACTTAGACAAACTTAAAGAAAACGATTGCTGAAATACACACGCACAAAGCAGACAGGTGAGTAAGCATCCAGCCACAGCGCTCATCTCAGCTACACCCGGTGGCGCAAGGCAGGTCAAATCGTTTGACATTTTAGGTGTGCACAGTAATCGGATACCAAAAGACAAATTCAATTTTACACATTTCGGAAAAATCTGCCGCAAAACACCCCGCACTATCTATTCAGCTGACAAGTTTTTCAGTAATGTAACGTGCGTGATTAGATGAACGATTAAATGACGTAATCCACCACGCGCCTTGCTATCAGAATGAACATTGTGCATATAACGGAAGTCACTTTACCATGTACAAGTTAAACAATTCGCAAACGAATGACTATATCGTATAGTAACGCAGTGCATATAAAATGTGATGTTTGTAGTTAATTGAAGCATGCTTACCTGTGCAAGGTTTTTTTTCTTCTTCTTCTTCTTCTTCTTTTCTCCTTAGAGCGGGGGGGGGGGTCAAAGTAGGTGCCCTGGAGGGCCACCGTGGGTGCAGGTTTTTCTGCCAACCAATTCATTCACTTTAATTTGACCAATATCTTAAATATAGATTACCGGTACATCCTTGCTTCATTCTTCCTGATAAAACAACTAAATCCAGACGGATGGAAGTTAAGTGAGAGACGGAAACAGAATCTGAGCAGAATATGTCTTTATAATTTAACGTGGTGTTTAATTCAAACCAGTAATCATTAATTGTATTCAAATTGTAATAATTAATTAACAGCAGAAACAGGCGCTATTGACAAAGAATGTTTAATCAGGAGCAGTAATTTAAGTGATTGTTAACAAGAAATTGATTTATTAAAGATAACTCTTAAAAAATATGAAGCAATATCAGTAAGTCTTTGTCATGCTTTTAAAACATATAAATTAAGATTGTTTGCATTCCTGGATTGACACAGTAATTATACAAAAAAGGTCAATATTTATTTGAAATTATCAGTTAACAGCAGAATTTGGCTGAAACAAAAACCTGCACGCATTGTAGCCCTTCAGGACCGTGTGTTGACACCCCCGTCTTAGAGGGTGTGGTGTCATTTCCGTTCTGCACTGTCTGGTATTAAGCATATCAATTTTAACGTTCATGACATTCCTTTACATTAACCACTAATTTGACTGGCTCGCAGGAGAATGTGATAATTCACCAGCTACGCAACTGAACTGACTGGTTTACCACACCTGTTGCTCCAATTTTATCGTTTGCACAGGCCCTCCCCAAAAAAAAAAAAAAAAAAAAAAAAAAAAAAAAAAAAAAAAAAAAAAAGCTGCATTTCACCAGTATTTCTATGATTTTTCAGCACTGTCTCTTCCGCACAGCTTTACATCCGCCTCCTTCGGCTGCATAAGTAAAACATGTTGTTCTCCCTTGCTGTGATGCCAAACCCAGACTGACACTCCCAACACAATCAGCTGCTACTAAATATTCAAGCCTATTATCGTTAAGAAATTCCAATTAATGTTATTACAATTATTTTAATTCACAGATTTAATTGCAATTTAATTACAATTGTGTTTTTGACAGATTTGCATAATGAGAAGCGTTAGAGTCAGTTCACAGGCCTTACATTTCGTTAGCAGCACGACAGTGGCGTCGCAGCTACCCTCGTCTATGTCCACGTTGCCAGTAGTACCATTGGCCAGGTTCACTGAGCTCTTCTTCTTCCGTTCCAAGTAATGCTGCACAGGAGTGTTATACCTTTGAAACAAGGTGTACAAAAATCATCGGTGAGCTGGATTTGTAGCTCGCTTGCACCCTCCACAATGCCTTCCTTGAGCTGTAAGGACTTTTCAGGGTCTTTGAAAGGTGTTTTACGCTGATGGGAATCGGTCCTGAGAGTTGAGCACTTACTTCATAATCAGGATGTAGACGAAGTACATTAGGATGAGGACCAGGGATTCCTGCCTGAGAAAAAGCGAGAACGTTGCAAGTGAAGTTCAGTAGAACAAGAGTGATCTTGCAACAGAATGGGTAGCTAAAATGTGTGAAACCCCTGAGGAGGCAAATTGCTTAGCATGAGGTGTGAGACCCTAATTCTGCTTCAACAATGTCTCAGTACTCTTTATGAGCAAATGGTATGGGATGTAAATCCAGGCTTTTACAGTAAAAAAGGACAAATAAACTAAAGTGGGAGTGCTTAATCTCTGTCAGGAAAAATAGGAATACCTACCAGGAAACCTTCTCATCGTATATAACCTGAGTAGGAAAGAAACACGAGACATTAAATGCCTGCTACAAGGCCTTGTGAAAGTTACAACTGCAAACCTCACAATAATATACCAGGTGAAAGAAAGGTAGCACTCTTCTGCTCTTTAGATTGCTCTGCTGTCTCCTCAACAGTTTCTGTGTAATGATGTATTTTCTGAACACTGTGTACTTTTGGATTGTACAGCCATATCACCACATTACCATTAGGGGGCAGAAAAGACCCACATGTTACACCCACGAGAAGTCAAACAAGGCCAAAAGCACTGCAGACTCAAAGAGAACAAAAAAAAAAAAAACAAAAGCAATATCCAGTTCATTCTACAAGGGAGGGAAATGCATACATGGAGCTCGACACGACCTCCGGGACTGTGGGTCTATGACTGTTCACTGTTCAATCACTAAACCAGACTTGCTTGAGGTCAGTCAATCTTCCTTGAGAGGCAAGAATGCATTTACTACAACATCTGAGTTGTTTTTAACATGTTTTCTGGAGTGGACATTTCCCAAGGCAGCCAGTGGAATTCATTCTAAATCCTTTAGTTCTCACTTCAGCTGGTATCTCTTCACACCTTCATTACTTCCTAACTGGACCAGCAACCTTGTCCCATCGGTTAGAAGCAACCCCTCCAGCAGACTTAAAAGTAAAGACAATGTACTGGCACCAAACCTCCTTGTGCATATGTGGACATACTATGCCAGTCAATCATCTTCGTAGGGCACACATGAACTGCACTAAAAGGTGCCACAAGCAAGGGCCTCGAGGGCTCATCTTAAGACGACTGCATGCAGACTACATTCTATTCCATGCAGTCCCTATCCTCTGATTTTTGTGGAGTGTTCTATGTTGTTCCACTGGTTGACTAACGCTCATTTACAGCAATTATTAACTGACAGCTCCTGCAGCATAGCAACTCCTTGAGACCGACAGCTGGAAATGGGCAACAAGAGCTGGTGCTCAGGCACCAACAGGCAGCCGGCTGGAGCAGAACAGCATAACATTAACGTGCTTTGATATTCAGCATGTCTCATCTCTGATTTCACTGGCCAAGCACCGGCAACACTAACAAGAAAAGTGTTTAGGGCTAGTTGCACATTAATCATTAAAAATAGGTAGTTTCAGATGAGCTCTGGTTCATGTTTTTCTATGTACACCAGACCGTGTTAGCAGTTGGAAGTATAGTAGGTGACCACTGAGGTTAAGGTGCATGCATTATGGGATGTTACTGAGTTTCCTTTTGGGGGAAAGGGGAACTAATCAGCAAGTAGGCTGCACCCCCTCCCCCCAAAACCAATTCCAGCAGCTCAACACTGGCTGACTGAGGATCAAGACCCAGTGACTTCATCTCCTAAGCAACAGTCACAGTGAACACGATTGTAATTATACTCCTGATTAAATGCTATGAGGAAAAACTAGGCTAATGACAGTTGTTATAATAATGACAACATAATTCTGACTTAATGGAAATCCTTCTGAATTATTCATTATAAATAACGGAAGAAGCATACGAGACTGAGATCTATTTCTTGATAACATATGGCCCTAAACATTCTGAGTTTTACTTCCATCTGTTGTTAATTTCTGGTATGGCGTTCCATTTCCCTGCTTTGTTCAGCCTCACCAAGTCAAGCATGCAGACTCCTCAATGTCCATTTCAAAATCCTGCTCTCCAATCCCTCAGACATGCCTCAGATTAGGGCCACAGTCCCTGATCTCAGTCTCCAACACTAGTCCTCCATGCCCATGCGGGCCACAGATGTTTCGTAATGCTACTTACCAGAATGAGCACAGTGACAGACACAGTGTAGTACATGGAGTCCCTGAGCAGAGCCCAGTAGGACAGGCGGATGGCCTGTAGGGGGGGGAAGGGAGGGGAGGGGGCACACTGGTCAGCACAGGATCATGACATCAAACTTACAGAACAAACAAATAACACTTTGCCTTTGCCTGGTTATGAACCACAGATATTGCACCAGTGTATCCCAGATTTGTTGATATTGCTCTGTGGTTCTCTATATGCTAGAGAAAGATTTGAACAAAGCAGGTGCTTTTTTCATACAACTGCAGTTTGAATGTGTCCGTGGATCTCTCCCCCTCACGTAAGAGTTTATATAAACTCCTGGTCCTACTCCTGCATTAACGCATTTCCAGTGCCTTATATTGAGCTCTGGTCTACAACCCCTCACATCACTGTGTTACACACAAGAACACATATTTTACAGCATCAATTTTCATAAAGACTTGTGTCTTATCCATAAAACACAGCACAGTTTGCTTGTTCAAGCTTGGCCTCAGAGTAAATTGAAAAAACCCGACTGTATTAGAGGATTTGTATATACTGCTGGCACGCCTTTATTCCTTACATAATGTATAATCTGCATTTGGTTATTGTATTAAGGTTTTTTTTTGGCAAGTTCATCTCTGACTCTACACTTGCCAACCCTGACATGACAGATTTCAGAGGCAGAGTAATCCTGCCTTTGGAATTCTGGGTATTTTGAGTATGTGTGGGTATGAATGCAAACTTCCTGTGCCTGGTGGTGCTTGTTAGATAAAGCTGAAAGACAGCTGGGTGGGGAGAGAGGTTAAGGAAGAGAATGAAAAACAGGAAAAGTAACACATTAATATCTTGGATGGAGCGGCCTATCAAAACTGAACTAGTCCAGTGAAGTATCATGCATTCTGCCCTCACAATGAAAAGTGCACTCCAGGTTTCTTTCCTTCCTCTTTTCTTCCCCCTTTCATTTCTTCCCTTCTTTCAAACCACCCTTCCTTTTTTTTAAAAAACAATTTATCCGATGAGATCAATTATAATCCAGAGATTATCGTAGGACATATTGACTGTCAAACAAGGTCTACCCCTCCAACGTGCGCACACGCACGCACGCACGCACACACGCACGCACGCGCACAGGCACACACATGCACGGCAATTCAGACTCATGAGTAAACTAGAATACCACTTAGCAAATACTGATACAAATGGTGAAGAATATGCACAAATTATGAACAAAGGCTGAGGTTGGTTTGAAACTGCCATTTTGAAGGTATTAGGTGAAAAACATCTACAATGGCGTATCTCGGTCTTCTTCAGAAATTTCTAAACTGAATGTATCTAAACTTATCTATAGCAAGTCACTTTCGAAACAAACATTAATAGAATGAGGGAATGTAAAGCTTCAGATTCAAGAAGAAATTTAATTTAAGCAGAATTAATTAAAGGTAATGACCCACATAGAATAAATAACCAACTGCAGTAATTAGCCAGCAAAATTAATGAGGAAAAAAAAAATGTTCTAGCATACAGTGCTGTTAAGGCAAACTCCACGGACAGTCATTTTTCACTGGAAAGGTTCACATCGTCTTGAACACAGTCACACAGTACAGTTATAGCACTGCACACGTCAACAACTGATGAGATCAGTTATTTTAAAAACTCTTTAATAAATACTTCTAAACCAGCAGTGTCTCCTTAGCCATTATAAAACTGGCAATATCTTCTCAATCATTTTGAAGTGTCTTGGTTACAGCCGATGTCAAACACCATTGTCTGTTGGCAGCAAAACGCAGCAGTACGACAAACTTGTTCCAGCATCTCAGACAGAGGCATGGGATAACACTTACGTGAAACTGGAAATTGACTATAAGTGTGGAAAAAAATTAAGTTTCGTTTTGAGACCGTATTGCCAGGTACACACACTGAACAAGCTGGAGGAGTAAATCAAAACCTAGAACACTCCTTTGGGTAAAAACAACAGCTTTACCAAGGTGACGACGTTTGCATGTTAAAATAATCACCAGTGTTTATTGTGCATCTGGATAAAGGCCAAGGTTGTCCTGTTGCTTCTGAGAACATTTGGCACAAGTGATATTACTGAGTGTGCCATGCTGCTGCAGACAAAAGGGGGGGGCACTGAGGTTAAATACAGACTGTCAGTTTTATAGGATCATTCCAGCACTGAAGTACATTACAATTATAAACCAAATGGGCCCGAAATGGGGAAGAGCAATACTACATTGGTGGGTTTGCGGCTGCAATATGACACAATGCCTTCTTGCACTCAAAATTGGGCCGACATCACGTGATCAGTGAATGTAGGTGGGTATATTCTGTGAGCCTGTCAAAGTTGAGGAGGGCAAGATAAAGAAAGTCTCCAACACCCACCTCCACCTGTGTGTCACTATCTCGTGGAAGAAGCAAACGAGCAGACGCAATTAATAAAATTTAACTAATTCTCCTTATACCTGGCCTGCGAAGATCCCACAGATGCCAATAATGCAGAGGATGTTGAAGACCGCAGAGCCCACAATCGTGCCCACGCCCACGTCGCCCTTGGTGATGAAAACACCTGCAACAGGCGCACAGACACACAGGTTACAGACTGAAAGTCAAAAGGTTCAATGAAACATGAAAAGGTCATACAATAATCAAAGGGTCTGTGTATAACCTATTAAAAGTTACTTACTGTATATTCACAGTGCATTATTAAAGTATGCAGTACATTTAATTTTATTATGACCTACCAATGAAAGTGGTAGTACATGAATTGGTATAATTCACCTATGACAGAGGTGAAGAGCTCTGGAGCAGAACTTCCTGCAGCCATGAAAGTTGCTCCTGCCACATCCTCACTAAGGTGGAGTCGCTGTGGAAGGCAAGCCAGAAAGACCAGTACAGACACTGTAGATATATAGCATTCTTACATCAATGCAGCCTGGTCACCTTCTTGTTGTGCATGACTGGGCACTCCCCTCTGTCTGTACCAGACCAATCCTATCACATTTCTGCATTTTCTCTGTCTCTTTTATACACGCACACACACGTGCACACACACACACACACACACACACACACACACACACACACAGAAGATTAAAGTGACCACAATCCCTGGCATCAGTAGGCACCAGTTTTGAACACAGTTAAATGTACACTACACACAGTGGCCTGACCTTACAGATCTTCTCCAAGGAAGGAACAAAGTAGTCATCGCAGACCAGGGCCAGGGCGTAGAACATGTATATGGCCTGCAGTTGGTAAGAGTGGTACACATGTGACTAATATGAATGCGGAGCCTTCCCTTCATGGTCTTGAAATGAAACAAATAGCAGTTGTGTGTCAAAAAAGGTTTGACTATCTAGAGGATGTTTCTAAATTCCCGTCAATCTAAGACACCTGGAGACCATCACTCTCACTGTAATCCATGTTGGGTGTTTTGGGAAAACAGTGCCGCATGTTTAATTTAAGATAACCACCCCCAATCCCCCATGTGTTTGGAAGGAGGTGCACGGGGACTTACACACGCGACATGCAGCAGCAGGGCTCCCTCTGCGCGTTGACGATGGGAGAACAAGTCCCTAGGGAACTCATGCAGCGCTGCGGCGGGACAGAAGGAGACGTGCACAACAGGTCAGCCACGTGGCCACACACACCTGTGTGAAAAAGCACACTGCGCTTCTGCAGCCTTCAGTGTGGCACAGAGGTGACAAAGAGAATGACGCTGGATGAGTTTTTTGTGCTTAGCAAAGCCTTTTCTGTAAAATCTGCAACACCTCTGGAAACTCCAAAACTGGAACTTCAGAGCACCAACATCAAAAAATACATTGTTGATGTTGTTACGAGGTTAGGGTTCAGTTTCATGTTTTGGAAAAAATGAAGTTTCGATGGTAATCCAAGTGCCCTTTTGCCAAAATGAAAGACCAGAAACAAAGGCTGAATGCAAATAAAACATCATCCCGTGAGAGTGGGCTGCTTAAAATGTCCCCTCCCAGCAGGGCAGATTTTACTGGAGTCACGGAGTGCTGAAGAGAGAACTAAAGAGTGGTTTCATCACAAAGGAAAACAGCCGTCTACAGTTGTCACAGGTTTCTGTGACACCCTAGGGACTCTAAGACCACCTCTCGAACTTGCTGGCACTCCCATAAAAATGTGAACACAGAGCAGAGGTCCAAATATAATGGAACAAAAATCAGACACCAGTTTGCTCTGTTAACAGTATTCAATGCATGATTCTCTTTTATCCTGCTACAAAGAAACACTCAGTGTGACCACCTACTCTTAACTGAGTCGCAGTTTCAAAATGTCATGAGACCAGAATAAATGCATCCAAAGGATGAAGGAACTTCCCACCTTCTCTGAGTGCATACCTGGTCTGGAAAAAGTGGGACGAATGGCCACGGAAGAGAGAGAGAGAGAGAGAGAGAGAGAGTGTGTGTGTGTCTCAACACCTGAAGACTCTTGCGTGACTTGAACTCTTGCGTGACTTGTGTGTTCCAGGTATCACACCTGGTGCTTTGACAGTAACTGGATGGGCTACAGCAGGTGTTACCACATGATATAAATATGAGCGGCTTGACTATAACTTGAAGACACGTGGCAACATTATTCTGGATCTAAAACAGAGCGTGATTTTGCTTGAATGGGTGACATAAATGTTCAGAGTTAGCAGGTCAGGGTACTATCTGAAATAAATAAACCAGATGGTTTTCAATTCACACACAAACACACACACCCACATGTAGGTTTGAATGCTAAGAGTAATGCACATGCTGTGACGCTCAGCCTGGTGGTCCAGGTCTACCAGATTGACTGGTGTCTTAGTCCTGTCCTTGCTTCCCAATCTTGGTTTCTTCATCAACTTGTTTAGTCTCCTTGTTATCTATACTAAGTTATAATCTTTATTTGTTAAGTATCAGGTATGTCAGCTTTCTGTGTCTAGTCTTGCCATGACTCTGTATTCTTTAGGTTAGTCTATTGTCTGTCTCATTATCTGTCTTGAACTAACATTCCTCATGCCTGATTAGTGCCTATGAGTGGTTTCTCCTGTGTTTTGTTTCTTGTGTGTCTCTTTATATAGGTTCCATTCTATTTATTTAGTTTGGGGTGTAGTATAGTGTCAGTCATAGCTATGTGTGTTCTAAGCATTACATCTAGTGTTTGCTGGTTCCCATTGTCTGCTGTTGCCCTTAAGATCTTGGTCCAGGCTGTTTTTCCTCAGTGTCCTCTAGCTCCTGTTATTCGCTGGCCCTGACCACCCCTCTGCACTAGTCCTTTGTATTGCCCCTTTTTCAGTGTTTTGCCCAGGTTCGCCTTTGAATGTATTTTTCCCTGTGGCTTGACTAACTGTCTTTATGACCCTGGTGGTTTGTGCCTGGATTTTGGCTTTGGACTGTGTATTTGATTTGCCAATTAAAGAACCTGCAAGTGGACCTCCATCCCTCTTGCCTGATTCAACGTGACACGTACACTGGTACAGCAGATGTTAACATACACACGTGCGCACACAGGACAGAAAACAGGACTAAGAAAATCATGTGCTCGAGGCCTTCTGTAAAATCCCAGAGTATATAATCTGTGCCTGGGGCAGCTGGTCTAAATGGAGGTGAGGTCCTGCAGCAGAATGCCCGGTCAAGTATCCTGGCAGCCAGACCATGATGATTGCATAATAGACTAGGTGTTATATAATAGTGTTGCATCTGCACAGCACTTCAGTGTTCAGCTCCACTAACAAACCACAACACATATGAAGCTTTTCTAAAAAAATAAAAAAAAAAAATCCACAGTGAAAGGCCTTGTTTTGGTACAGCTTCCTGAGGGATGGTTGGAAAAAAGTAGGGGGTGCCAGTGCTTTGTGTAACTTATTTACTTTGCTGACAACAACGGGACACAGAGGTTGACTAGGTCAGGCTGCCCTGCCCTCCTCCACAAAGCAAGAGTGCGAGAGCAGACACGCAAGGTCTCCCACCAGCTGCGCTGACGGCTTTCATAGAGTACAAACATACACCACCCCATGCACACAGGAAGATCACTCGTGCGTCTCCACCACCACCACCCAAAAGCCTGAATCAGAAAAGAGGTGCTGGCAGGTTCACAAGTGACTGGACAACAGCTGGGTTTCAAATTGTCTAATGGGCTAGATAGATTCAAATAACTTTATTCTAGATGGGCAATTCTGTTTAACTCTCCTAGCTAAAAAGTAAGTAAAACTAAGATGGAGACAGAGAGAGAGAGAGAGAGAGAGAGAGAAAGACAGATTACAGCAGGTTTAAACTTTAAGCGCCACTGAGGTCTCATGAGTTACCCAGCACAAGCCCCGACACAAAACAATATGGGAACACCAGCTATAAACTGGATGGGACACTTCTTAAACTAGAACAGCAGTCCAGAAAAGCAAATGGAAAAACATTACTGACCAGTGACTTGATGCTGACACAAAGTCATATCTGCTCCCCCAGATATGGCTGGCCCTGCTATGTATACGTGGTGTGATGTGTGTAGGGCTGCACTCCAGTATGTGTGTGCTTGTGCGTGAGTCCACGGTACTTGGTCCTTACTGAAGAGCAGCTACCATGTTCACATGACAGACCTCATCTGGTGTGAAAAATGACACAGCATCATTTCTTCTAGATATGCACGGGCATTCATTCATCTCCTTTGTCCCGGCCTGGCCTCTCTGCACTCCACATTTACTTACATTTATCTTGGATTTAATAAGAGGATAATCTCAATCAGCTTCAGTGCTTGGCATTAAACTACAAGTCCAAACCTTTTAGGCTGGAATGAAATTAGATGCTTGTCTCTGCTGTGATGCTGCAGGGACAGTGGGTGTTTAGCTCCATGTTTTTTGTCCAAACTGCGGGAAATTACAAAACAGAAACAGGGGCCTAAAATATGAAAGCATCAGGGCTCCAGGTGTGAATGGGGCCATGAAAAGAGCCCAACCAAATACCTGCCGCTCCTCCATACCCCACCAGAGTACACCCCCCTCTCTGGGGATGTCATATTCCTGGAAATGTGGCTGTTTTGGATTCCGCTGTGTGAGATCGCATCATAAATCATGCAACGCGGGGGACCAGGCCAGCGTCACGCTGGGCAGGGGGGCCGGGCTGAAACAGGACCGAATGGGCCGGTGGGCGACAACGGCACTCAGATGGGAGAGAGAGCTAAAAGGTTACATGGTAATGCTGGCATTTAACAGGGACACCAGGGCACAAAAACGTGGCTGAAAAACCAGTCCAATGTTGACCGCTGGGGTGCTTATGAGCACTGGGTCCAAAAACCAGTATCCCTAATGCATTTGAAAGACCAAACTGGCGCGGGCACAGGTGTGCCATCCGACATCTTCACCTGGAGGTGTGGACAGTATGACTGTCGGTAGGAACCTGGGACAGTATATCCCTTATGCTTTTAAAATGACAAGTTTCCTCTGCAATACTTTTTTTTTTTTACTGATAGTTAAAATCTGACGTGCATGTGTTTTGCACATCGTAGTTTTGATATTAGAATTAACCTTCAGACCACATGAACCAACCTTCGTTCTCCGAAAAGAAGCAGTGCTTTCCGTGTTACAAAGTGGCTTTTGTGACAAAATGGAGCTGTTTTGTAATTTCCTGCAGTTTGGACAAAAAAAATTTGAGCTAAACATTTGCTGTCCCTGCAGTGTCACAGCGGATATAAGCATCTATCCCCCAACATGAATTACTGCAGCTGTGCATCTATGATACAAGACAAGGGTCAAATCAGGTGTAAAAAACCAACCCTGGATACGGTGTGGCATAATGCACAATCCCCTTTACATACTGGCCAAGACAGAGGCACCTGTGATTTTCACTATTCATATACATATATTCATATACATTTATTGTATCATTAGTTTGGTGTGGCCCTTTCTGTCCTTTTCTTTTTTGTCAAGTAGTGTGCAACTGTAACAAGGCAAAGTAATTTCCCTCTGGGATAAATAAAGTTGTTTGAATCTTGTATCTTTAGAACTACTGTCCTTCCTCTGATGTGTCCTGGCCACAGAAAACACCTGAGGAACCCTCTCCTATAAGGCTCACCTGAGGACGATGACAGACTGCGATCTCTCGGGTACATGTAAATGTTGGTTTAGCGACAAAGCACGTGCTACTCGTGTATGCAGCCTCATGGCACAGACCCACAGGAGCAGCTGTGTGTGTCCTTTGGTTGCAGAAAGTTCAGGGTAAACCTGGCCCCATACCCACATCAGTCACGCACCAGGTTAGTCACCACAAAATCAAAGCGCAAATGAGTTAAGCGCTTGATACATTCAAATGAACTGCGGGAGAAGGGAAAAAGACCACCAAAATTTAGTCACTCAATATTTTATACTTTTCATTCCTTTGGAAATATGACTGTTGGGCTCAAACACTGAAATGCAGCGTAACCATGGTGACATACTAAAACCTGTTCTCTCGGAGCATGCAAATTGTTGTTTGTTTTTCCATCTGTCTTGAGGAGCTTGCCTTCACTGGTAATTTTTCTCACATGAAACACAGCAAGCAGCTCTGGCAGACAGCATGGTCCATGTCTCACTCAGAGCTCACAAACACACGTGCTGGAGAGCCGTGGAGCCTGATGTGGTGTGTGCTCACACAGTGTTAATCCCTTTCTGTGACAGGCGGCCCATCTGGCCTGTTTAGTGGCGGTTATTACAGTTTTCCCAGTCACTGCATCTAGGTGCTACCCCCCTGGCCCCTCCTTCAGCCTGGGCCAGGGGTGTTATGTAACCCCACTGTTCCATCCACTACTGACGCCTGAGATTACAGTGTTTCTGATGATATCATACTTGGCTCAGTTGCCAAGGCAACACACACCCCTGGGATGACTGGCTACAAGCACACTCGTAAGCAGGCTAGGGGAGTTGGGGGTGGGTGGCAGTCGGGACAGGGGGTGATGACTTGGCAAGCCAAAGCATGTTGCCAGGCGTTCAGGCCTCAACAGACACACACACACACACTCACACAGCATACCAAAACAACAGCTAAAAATACAAATGCACACACAAATTACCTACCAAAATAAACTGTGGAAAAAAGAAACATGTCTGACAAAACACTGAAGTCTGAAACAAAGCACAAATGGTCATTGTTGCACTCCAATGTCTTTCACAGCCTATTCAACTCAATCCAATCTAGCCTAGGTTCTGTGTCGTCACAGTATTTTCATGTTGACTGTGGAGGGGATGCAAAATGCGCCTGCCTGGGTTCTGTGAGGCAGAAAACACATCTGCATTATGACAAGGTTTTGGGAATGCTCCCATTTGTTTTTGACTCCCTCTAAACTCGCTTGGTTGCCATGACAGTACCCATGATGTAGCGCACATCAGATAAGACTCCCCGCTTGCAACTTCGATTGCTTCTGCTCCGCACTACAAAACATGACGAATGATTCAAAAACAATGCTTGGAGCGAAAACAAAATGTTTTCTTGAGATTAACCTGCCAGTCGCCCATGGACGGATTTATACCGCAAAACTGCGACAACACCCAGACAGTTATTTATAGCTTGCTTCAGTTAATTATGGAGATCAGCAGCTGTCTGTTCTGCAGCAGGTAATGCTTTATTTCTAAAACAGCGGTCCAGATTGTGGCTTCACTACCCTACTACTGTTAACAGGAAGAGACATAAAAAAATGGAGACGAGAGAGTCATTTATGAGAGCTCCTGTTCATGTCAAGGAGACTGTAACCATGGAAGGGTGATGTTATGTTGTCAGAGTCCTTGTCTTTTACTATGTGCTGAATGGCCACAATGACTACCTGTGATCTCTACCTATTGTGTCCATGGTTACCCTCTCTGCTGTAGCTTTCACTGTCCCTTCTTGTCCAGTAAGAAGAAAAACATTCATAATATTACTTTATTAGGTATTCTCACCAAACAGGGCATCGCTGTTGTATTTTTTATCTTAAAAAAACAATACAATAGCACAATACTAGGCACTGAAACTACAGAAAAGCAAAACAAATGTGGAGAAACAACAACACTGTAACATTGTATATACAGTGCCAGTTGTTTGTGGTCCTTACCCTACTGCACTGCAGCTGTTAATACCAGTGGATAGTAGTTGAGGTGCTTATCTTATCCATGAAAAGGTATTGCTACCTAGTATCTACCTATATCAACACCTTTATTGTACTCAGCTGCTAGTCTACTGATAATCACTCATCCTCATATTGTGAATGTATATTAGTCTTTATTTTTTAACAAGGCATTTCTGATAAGCCAACCTCCTGCTGTGCCCATCACAGTTGCTACCATTTCAGAAACATCTGAATCAATGCGTCTGACTCCAACTACTATTATGTCTCGTTTAAAGTCTCCCCGAATGTTTCCTTAACCTGGATCCATAGGCACTCAATTAGATGCTCTGAATCATGCCCACACGAACACACAGTGCCATGGCTGACCAGAGAGCCGGCGTCAGGACAACAGGACGTGTGCCCGACAGGTTGGGATGCTCCGTGAAGACTTGCTGTTTCCTGTTCCTCAGCAGTTATGGATCTGTTACGGGCTGCGTGCTCGTCTCCTCCCTGTACTCAGCATAATTAGCCACAGTGGGATCTGGTTTCACAGCAAGCACAGAGTGTGCACAACACAATACTAAAGATATCGCAGTAAAAAAAAAAAAAAAGAGAACGAATGCTGGCTGCAGTCTCATTGCTTGCTATTAATTACGCCACGGAGATCTCGGTTTTTCCCCTCGGAGTCACAGCGGGACTCTTCACAGGAGCAAATGAGATGATGGTGGTCTCGCTCACCTTGAGCCCTGTTTTAAGAGGAGTGTGCTTTGCTTTAAAAGCTCAGCTTCAGAGGGCTGAGCATCTGCTGAAAGCATCAACAGTTCAACACCTAAGTGAGCTTGCCATCTTAAAGCTATGTACTAGCCTGACCTGGGGGTGAATTCAATTTATGTGAATACCCACTCCTCCCCCCTTGGGTTTTCTCATTAGCCACCCTTTCTGAAGGACAAAGTTCTAAAATACATCAGTAGTCAATTAAAAGCGATCTTTGTTAATGATGAAACAGAAAACAGAGCAGTAATATGAGCTACAAGGATGTGTGTGCTAACTTAGATTTGTATCCACAGGTTAATACCAAACACTACATGGAAAGAGTTAGCCACCCCTGAGACCACAGTGCGTGACCAGGTAAATCACAGGTGAATTAAGCTAATTAAGTCATATGGCCACCTCTCCCTGAATATGACAGTCGCTCTCCTGAAAAAAGGGATGGAGGCTGTTTGCATGCAAGCAAGCAGACTGTCACCACCCCCACCCTCATTCTGCCAAGTACTAAGAATGGGACAGCGAATCTGAGAAGTACCCCAGTCTGTGGGTTCTTCTATCAGTTACACCATCTTAACTGCTAGGTGCCGTTAGCCCACAACACCAAGAGGGAAACCCTGTCAGCTCCCTTCACCTGCAACCCATGCAAACGGTTATATATCGTGTTAATCTCTTCATCAAACTTAATAACAAAAACTGCCAAAAACAAGTGTTTAAATTTTGTCAACAATAACGATTATGTGACTTATAAGTCCTTCATTATGAAATAATGATTCAAAACCAAGCCTATTGTTGAAAGAAATACAAGGAAATTTAAATTACGTGATCGGGCTAAATTCAGCACCTAGAAACAACTGACCACTTAAACACCTACAACAATGCTGACTGGGCCAATTCAATAGTGACTCCTTTCCCAGCAATGCTTATCCAGAAAGTACTGAGCAGAGACAAGACCAGGACTGCGGCTGATATACCCAGAAGGAAAGGGTGTGGTGTTTAGCAGTTTTTTACTTTTGAATCAGCATCATGAAAGACAACTTACAATTCAGGTTAACATTCAACTAAAGGTAAGAAAACAACAAAAATAATAATATACTTTGTGTTATAGTTGTAAAAATGAATAATGACAAAGTCTGTCAAATCCTTCATATATTTTTTAAACCTTTCAGATCCATTCAACAGAAAAGGCCAACTGAGTTAGTTTACTGCACTTTGTTAAATGTGTGCGATTTCAGTTAACACATTTTTAGCTAATATGCTATTTTTGTCAGAGTACGTTAAACTAAAATTTTTATTTAAATTAATTATTGACTAGATTCTGAACATCCATCCATTATCTTAACCGCTTATTCCTGGTGAGGGTCGCGGGGAAACCTGGAGCCCATCCCAGAGAACATAGG
>JABJVR010001987.1:0-18190 GCA_025773905.1 Chitala chitala
TATTTTTTAATATTATTTTTTTTTTTATTTTTTTATTTTTTTTATATATATATATATATATATATATATTTTTATACACACACACACACACACACACACACACACACACACACACACACACACACACACACACACACACACGCATAAATCTTACACATGACTTTTCAAATGAACAAGTGGGTACCTTATTGGTCTTCACACAAAATGCATTAGAATTGTACAAGTAGCTATGAAAGATCTCTTACCATTTAATATGTAGAAAGTATCAAATTAGCACCATTATCTAAGGGTGTTTTCAAACCTGCCTTGTTACGGTTAAATCGAACTCTTTGTTTGGGCAGGTTTGAACACAGCAATCAGACTCAAATGTAGACCAAAACAACTGTACCAAGACCTGTTACTGTAGCTGGTCTCAGTCTGGTCCCAAACAAACTCTGGAGCAGTTCATTTGTTGTGTGAACGTGATCCAACCTTTATTCCGGACCAACTATAAGGAGTGTTTGAGCTAACTGGCTCCCTTAGCCAGGTACACTTATGTTGTATGTTGAGACGTGGCAGAGCTAATGTGAACAGCTGAAACATGTAGGACTAGCAGTAAGCAGGACAATGAATCGTGGTCTGACCTGGTCTAGCAAAGAGGTGCATTGCCTTTTTAATATCAAGGAAGATGAGAACATCTGTCAGCTCCAACAAACACTTATTAAAACACTGAAGTTCTCAATATATTCAGTCAACGGCTTAATCAGAAGGGGTTTTTATGGTCTGCTGAGCAGTGCTGTGTAAAAGTGAAAAAACTGAGGCAACAATATAGATAATTATTAGTTATGAGCAAATGCTAATTGTGCTGTTTCTCCACGTTGCAGAACAATATTCGTTCACAGGACTGTTCACCTGTACAGAACACATATCTTCTTCCAGTGTTTACGTTTGTATTCCTGCCCCAGACTCTTTTAACTAATGAGCAGAGAGAACTGTCTCATGTGACTGGTAGTGATGCATTTTGGTTGGCTTGAATTTTTCCCATGTGAAAAGAAACCAAATCCATTGACAAAACAGAGCAAATATGCAAATTAGTGCACTGATTTGGACTAGTGCAAACTAAGGGTTTGAAAAACACCCTACATGTGCTGCAGCAAACCTGTATCCCCCCACAGAACCTTAAGCACTTGCCTAAAGACGATGCTATGCAGGTTACCAATATGCAAATAATATCGTCTTCTAAAGTTGTAAAAAAAAAAATGAAGACCTGACCACTGGAAGACATGCACGAAACAGGCCGCGCAAACGGCTAACCAATTAAGATTTAGCAATTAACTTGCAGACAGCCACAGTGGTCCAACGGTAGTGACCTTTGCGATGTGTAGAGCTAGACTAGGTAATGAGGAGAGGCGTGAATTCTGCAGGAAGCATGTTATTAAGCAATAAACTGCTGAAACGCCTGAGGTACCTTCCTTGCGGGCTGCTGCAGTCAGTCAAAACTCCAGAGAGACTCTGATCCAACCATCCTCCAGCTTGCCCATGGCCAGCAGGGCCTGGGCAGAACCGCAGAAACGATATCCCACAGCAGATGTGGACTGCCACAGAGCAGTGACACAGGGGAAGTGTCAGTGCTACCTGTGGTGGCTACAGAGACACGGCCTGCGCAGTGAACACTCAGGAATGCACTTGTCCACAAGAAGCGCTTTACATTGCTAGACTAGGGACAGTGCACCCAGCATGAATGTGTACATTACAAGGCTATGTGGATTTGCACAGCCTGCCAATCAAAAGGAGATGGAAAATCAGGTTTGCCCCACATGATATTAAATAATGACCACATTAAATATTAATAGGATATAAAGCATTAGAGGTGCCAATCAAACTGAGGATGCTGTCTCTATAAATAATCTTAGTAAACCACATGACAATCAAATAGAATACAAGCAAAAATCCTGACTTTCCAAAATTATTCAATTTTCCCACATGTCTTATGACATGCTAAATAAAAATAAAAAATACAAAACTTTTCTTGAGTTTTTCTTTGGTTTAAAGTAACTCTCACCCACACAATATTACCTGACTTCTCAATTCATAATTTCACTGCTCAGGCCACACAACACAAGCCAATTAATAAATGATAATACCAATTTTTAAACTGATTAACATTACATTACATCATTACAACTGAAAATTTAAGCGCGAGACTAACAGTAAAAACCGCAAACTCTAACATAACTACAAACCTGAATATGTAAACTTTGTCACGTGAACAACTTTTTAATCACTCTTTACTTTGAAGTTCTCACTTCCCTTCACAGTAAGACAGAGATGAAAACAATGCCTCTGAAAATGAACAGTCTGTGAAAACTAACACAAAAAAATCCCATAATCAACACAACTAACTGTGATTAAATCTCTCCTCCTAGCAACTTGCAGCTATTGCACATTCTCCCACGGAAACGGCTCACACGGGTCATCCCGAAAGCTGCGGAGCGCAGGGTGTAAAGCGGCCCTTAAATAAGCAGGTGTTATGGTTATTAGGTTCAGATGAATCACGCTGACGTGTGAGTTGACGAACAAATGTGTGTTGGTTACTAAGAGCTGGGGGGGGGGCAGGCTGGGGGGGAAACAGGCCCCGGAGCTCTGCTATACCTCTGTGTCGTACTCAAACATCTGGTTCCCCTTCATGTGGTGACATTTCAGCATAACGACGGGTCCGTTCAGCCGGGACACGTCCAGGCAAAGGTCGTCCGTGCGGATTTCCTTGTCCGCCGTGTACGAAAACACCTGTGAGCGCGGCGGGAGGAGCGGGCTGTCAGTGGGGTCTCGCTCTGGAAGATGCACTCTGAGGCAACGATACCTGCCACCGCTCACCTGGTTCCCACCCATCCCGTGGCAGTTAAAGAATCCCACTTTCTCGTTCTCCTTCCTGCCCATGTTGTCCATGCACTGGTTAGTCTCCACGTTTCTGATCTGGAAGCAGAAGGCAGACAGAGATGCACAATATGCCAACCACAAGACACCCATTAACGTTCACCTACACATGATCCTACACACTCCCGAGAAACAAATAAGCCACCTGCTGCCCCCGGACACCTGTTTAAACTACACAAGCTTCCCCCAGAATCCTTCCTTCCATTTACCCTAAAAGGTTCACGTGAGGGGCCAGTTCTAGTTTCACGATTTGAAAAACAAAGGCCATCTCTTTGTGCATTACGCTGAGAGCGGTTTTGGACTGGGAACCTTCTCAGCTAATCCTGCAGGTGCACGCTGCTAGCAAACCAGCCAGTCACAGCACAGAGTGAAAGCTACCAACGTACAAACGCACTTACTGCTATCTTCTCTAAATCCTGTGCCACAAGCACATAAATGGAGATCACCTATTTTTAGAGTATTTGCAAAACAACTTTAAATACCATGCTCGGCGGCACTCATGTCTGCTTCTTTTTATTACCCTCCCCTTGAGATTTCACTATTCATACTTCAGCGTTATTCGGTGCACATGCAGTTGTAAAATTATAATTGAACACTTTCTACTCAGAGCTAACAATTCTGATTTCACCCGCAACACTCAGCAACTGAAAACACTTAATTAGGTGGGCTGCTTAGCAATGCAAATGACTGCATAAATCTAAGACTGTCTTCGACAAGGATCCCCGCAAGTCTCGCAAATTTCAATTTAGGGATTTCTGAAATTAATCGACATCCAATTTCAAAGCAAAGACTATTCCGGGAACTGTCTGCATTGCGTGTGTACTGTAAACAGATTTCGCCGCCATGCTGCGGATGCAAACTGAATTACACTTCAAGGGAAAAGAGCAAAAAAAAAAAGGTTGCATGTAAATGAATAAAAAAGCATTAATGCTTATTCTAATTTAAGGACAGTCATGATTTAGGTACAGGTAGAGTGTATTAATGCACATACATGGATTAATAATCCATGGGAGTGTGGCGGTTGGGAGTGTGGCCCATGTAATACTTGATATATTTCATTCATCCTGGTAATTACCACTCTGACGGGGCACTGCTCTACATAGAACTTCAATTCCTTTTCCAAGTACAACTAAATGGACCCTGTCGTGATGCCTGCAGAACTGATAGGCAGCTGAACCAGGCTCGAAAGAAGGCTCTCTGCTGTAATAGGGTGGATTTAAACTGATACATTTCCAAAGAAGTACTAAAATTTGGCTGATATCATAGGCTGGATAATGTTGGATTTTTATGTTCACATCACATTATGCATATCCTTGCAGGGCCGTCTCTGACTGTGGGTTAGGTTCATTACCATACCAGGAAAACGTCAGGAAAAATGACAAAAAAAAAATAAAATCATTCATCCATGTTGATTGAAAGCAGATTTCCTATAGGATTTACAGTAACTGGCCTGGACTTTGTTACTCTGAAAATAAGTAAGTCTTGTCAAGCATGTGACGCATGTGAAGCATGTGAATTTGTCCCAACAAATTCTTGCTATCAAATTTAACAAGCTTGCTGTCTTCTGAATCGTTAGGATTAGATACACCAGTCATTGTTCCAGACGCAACCGATTTGTTGAAACCACTTAATGTGAAAGATCTGAACAGGATAGACAGCACCCCCATCTTCATACTCAACTTCAAACAGTTAGGGATGATCAGATTGGAAAGTAAATCTATGGTATTATTTACAGCAAAAGACCATATTTGATGGTCATTCATTCATTCATTCATTCATTCATTTTCTCAACCGCTTAGTCCTGGTGAGGGTCGCGGGGAAGCCTGGAGCCCATCCCAGAGCACATAGGGCGCAGGGCAGGGGACACCCAGGGCAGGGCGCCAACCCTCCACAGTATTTGATGGTCAATGCTTCTTAAATAGATAATTTTTCTTCATGTTGTATTATACATTCATCTAGAATGACTCACTTTCTATACCTCAATTTTACACAAATATTTCCTGTATGTCTGATGTTTTCACTAAAACAAACTGAATAATGTAAACAAACACATTTCTCAGTGACACACCAGCTTACTCATTCAGAAAAATTCAAGGCCTTAACCAGGACTCTGCATGCAAGCAGCAGGAAAGATTTCATACTTCTCCAAGTGAAAAGTATCTTCTAGGGATCTGGGAGTCAGGATAAATGTTCTCCAGGTACCAGGAGAAGGATTTGCACTGCAGCGCCTCCCTCAGCGCCTTCCGTGACGATACGTCCCCATACTCCACCTTCACCACACCTGTGGGCAATTAAGAAAAAAAGAAAAAAAGCTTTTAAATACAAATTCACGACACGAGCAGGTGTTCCTCAATTACTGATTAGATCAGAATAAAGGTGAAAGTAACAGCGGTGGTGAAATGCAACAGAGGAAAACGCTGCTGCTCCAAGTTTGGACAACAAATTGCTCTGCCACCTAACGTCATCTGCAGAATTTGGCTCTCGCTGTCACCAAGACGATGTTAATATGGACAAGAGTCCAAGCAAAATGTTACAAAGTGTCTTATTCACATATCAGCGCCCATGTGCGTGCGAGTCTACAGTTTTTATACCACCGAGAGCAAGCTGTACAAAAAAGCACAAATTCAAATTACAGTCTGCGTCAGTAGATGAATAATATATTGCATCACAGTCCTCTGAATGACATGAAGCTATTAAGTCACCTTGCAGGAGGTATGCGGGCCCACACAAGGAACAGCTTTAATACACTGTGGTGTGTCCTGTAAAGCCTGTTTCTACCCACATCCCATAATATCCTGCCTCCTCTCCCATAAAAGCAAGCAAGGCAAATGTTACTGCTTTCACTGAAGCATCAAATGCACACTCACACATTCCTTATGTAGTATAATGTGGAACGATACATAATCAAGATGCATTACTGATAGTCAACACCAGGGGGACCTCTACATCATGACATCACATTTCTCTGTTTATGCTGTTTTAAGAGACTGTCGTGAAGCTACTCAGCATTGACTGAACAATGTGCTTCGGCTACTGTTTCCTTCAAGTGAATGTCAAGAAAATGTCAAGAAAAACGGAGCAAAATGTTTACTAAAAAACATGAAAAAACAACATTTTAATTTAATTACCTGCCAATATAAGTAAGGGGTAAACTGATATTCCATGGCAATATTACATTCAAAGCTAGTATATGAATGAAAAGGTTTTAAAAATCAGTTTAGTATTTTCTTTTATCTGTACTAACATCAGCAAAGAAATTTATTTCCACAAAAGTTTGCATAACTTAGGATAGATGTTCACATCACTCTTAAAATTATCTTGTCTTGTGCTCATATTTTAAACTGTAGTGCATAAAATCAGTGCTTAACTTCCTAGTATGGTTTTCACTTAGTGTTTATATATTGCAGATTGTAAATTTTCACTTGTCTAGCTAAAATGTACCTTTACCTTGTAATTTAAAATATATATACACTGTACAGACCCAGGCTAATTAGGGCCACTCTTCGTGTAGCAACTACCTCAGTTAGCGAACATTCACAAATACAATGGTAAAAAAAAAATTCTAACAAAGCGCACATTTAAGACCAAGTTTCGTTAGAACTGAAGAGATCCTTAATGTAGTATACACAAACCTTTAAAATGTCCACTTCATGAAGGATAACTCATAAAAGAAATTTTGTATGGAAGTCTCAGTCACTTTCTGCGATTTTCACTTAGCGACAATTTTTCTTAAAGACCTCTTAGCTGAAACAGAACTCCGTCGGTAAACGACAAGCGTGTCCATGTTGGAAACGGATTATTTACTTAAAGAAACACCTTACGAAACAGTTGTGACAAACCTAGCAAGCACGGTACCACATGGCTTGTTCTCATGTTGACAACACTCCAAGCAGGTGGCCGCCATTACAGCATTGTCAAGGAAGGTAAACATCACAGCAGCACTCTTCACGCTCTCTGCGAGACACGGAAGGGATGCAGACAGGTGCGACCACAGAAGAAAAGGTTCTGCCACAGGAGGGCACACCTGGTGAAATGATGTAGAAAAAGTCCTTGAACTCATCCATCCAGACCTCGGCGAGTCGCCGGTTGTTCTTGTTGATGACATGGCCCGTGCCCCCTGGGAAGCTGTAGGGGGTGGCCTTTCGGAACACGTGGCCCACGTGCGAACAGGTGACGATCTCCAGTGACCCGCCGCACTGCCATATCTGCAATGAGCACCACAGCACACAGAAGACCTAACAGCACAGCTCAGCCGTGTTCTGTCATCACACTCACATTACTTACTGCTACAGATACGTGTTATATGTGCGTAAAATACAAGCACACCAGGCTACGCACACATAAGTGTTATGTACATTAGTGGCTGTACAGCATCCAGTTGTGTGGAGTATTTACTTAACCAAATGTTTTATGTACTAACAGGTAGGTATTTACTACGGCCTTAACTGAGCCACCTGGATTTGTGGTTTTATGCCAATCACTTAACATGCTAAACTCAATAGCACAAAAAAACTGTACTGTTGACACACTGTCCACATAATTGGCTTATCAAGTACCCAAATTGATATTGAAGTGGCTTATACTGTATGTAAAATAGAGATTCATACAATATATGCATAGTCAAAAATATATATATTGTATTATATGCGCAAGAAATATGATCTACAGGTACATTTTCTTATATATCGTTCTTTGAATAAAAATATGTGCATCTAATAACGTAAAGACAAACACACAAGCATGCACACACATACAAACATACACCTGTAATTGTGTTCCCATTCACTCCCACATTAATGCAATTAATGACTGATATGCACAGCACAAAAAACAAATGACAATTCATAATAAGAAAAACATTTTGGAGTTGAAATTACACAAAAAATACTACCACTTTTTACAGTATTTCCTTAAAATTCAACACCACAAAAAACACACACATGTATACACTAACCCAGAACCAGTCTGTTTTGACAACCTGTCAGCTCATATGTATGAATGAACTCAAATATATCCTGAAGACAAGGGCATATATTCTAGTGGGACACTTGAAGGATGATGGTATTACCCTGAAGGACATTTCCAGGTTCTCCCCGCCCCAGATATCCATCCCTGAGTCATATGTTCCAATTTCCTCAAAATATGTTTTGTCGATAGAGAATAAACCTCCAGCCATGGTAGGTGTTCTGCAGGAGAGGAGAACATCAGTCAAACAGCAATCTACTCCACCCAGGAACACACCGTCCGTGAACGTGTCTTTCAGAGATGCTTAAATATTATCATCGAGCAGCACCCGGTTTCATGTACACCTTGGTAATCTACCAAGGGATTATGTTAATTAATAAATGTTCGTTTTTTCTGAAATCCTGAAAATATAACTCTCAGCTCCTCAGCATAGTGATGCGGTCAGGGTCTGATGTCTGTACAAAATGTGTTTATTGCTCCAGTTTTACTAAAACAAAAATCTTAAGAAAATTTAAAATAATAATAATAATGAGTATTGTCAACACTCCTGGGTGTACATCATAAATCGCATCATCACCACTGTGCTTTCAGAAAAAGCATTAGAACTATTATACGCTTGGCACTCATCTTTATTATATGCCTGGCAGAGTCAATAAGAGACCACACTGCAAGTGCAAACAGACACTAAACACCACTCTAGTGACTACAAAGGATGCCAGTAACCATTTCCTCTTAAAATCTCATGGATTTTCTTTTTTTAACACACAGAAACATTCACACGCACTTAAGCGTGTGTGCGTGCACGCACACACAGTCAGAGCAACCTGCAGACTGCCCAAGGTAACAAACAACAGATATCTCCCTTCCAAGAGCCTACGTTCCAAGTGCATTTATTTAACTGCCAAGATTATGTCAAAGAGTAAACAAGCCCCACGTTTTGCCTTTACCTCTGTAACAAATTTTCAATATTTTCCTTAGGGGACATGCTAAAAGGACATTCAAAGCTGGCATCAGAAGTGCCAACTGTTCACATCAATGCCCTTTTAATGCCTTCATCCCTTTCATCAGCTGCACTGCATTTACGCAATTGCTCAATTTGGATTAACGACACACATTGAATTATGCAAGGATGCAGACGTCTGACTCAAAGGTTGCAAGTTTTGAATCCAGGACGTGACGAGAAGTAGAACCTTTAAGGAAATTAACTCAACCTGATTCATTACGTTAAAGGAATATTGTCACATGTCACCTGCCTGACAGGAAGTGTTCTGTCCCCTTTCCGCCTGTCCATCTCCCTCTGAGGCACTGGGTACCACCTAAAGTTCAGCTTCCAGTTGAATCCGCCATAGGTCATGTCAGACCCAGCCATGTACTCAAACGTGTCATCGCTGATGACATCAATAATGGGGCAAACCACTGCCTTCCTGTAGGGGTGACACAACACAGATAAATAAGAGGCAACCTGAGCAGAGAGTGACGGTGTTGTGCAAATACAGCTAGTATGAAAACATACAACAAACATCTACAAATACCTAACCTTCATAAATTAAACCACCTGACTTAAAAACCCACAGTGACATATTTCAAGAAATAAATTAATCCTTAATAAAAGAACAGATGCAAAAGCACTGTTAAAGACATTATATCAAGCACACACTATTCCCACTAAGGCTGAGCATGACCTCTTGATGACCTGTAAGATTGCAATTCCTGTTCACTTTGCCTTTGCTTCAAATAAATGCGCATGTACATTACAAGAAGCAGTCGTATTAATATCCACTACAGTCAATACAAGCAGTAAATGCTGATTCACAAACTCATAAGTTTAATTACTTTCAGATCAATATCAATCCTTTATTCCCCTGATGTAGTGTGAGCAAAATGAGAGGGCTTTAACAAAAACAATATCATAAAGAGTATTACCACCAGTTTTAAAAAAGGTACTCTTTACTTTTTTGTGTAAGTAGCAGAACCAGACATTCTCCTATTTTCATGTAAAGTTAATCTTTCATTTTTTCAACCATCAACAGTAAGATGTTACTGACTGACAACTGTCAGCACTAGTGAAACCACAGAGCTCGGCATTATCTGTGCTTGCCTTACACAGAAACAAGTAAAAAAAATTGATAAATAAAAAACAGACAGCAGAGCCATTCTAAATCACATTTTAATTATTTTAACAGTTGGTCCATTTGATTGGTCATGCTATCCAGAAATCTAAATTGCCAAGCCTAATATTCAGCTGTTAAAATAACTGAATAAAACCTAAACAGCATATACTGCATTATGAGGACAAAAATCTGTGACTTGAATATGCTTTGATGCTTTGTGGTCTTTTACAATTAATAACTGGTACGGTTTCTGGGAACTTCTTATCCCAAACTGTATATAAGACAGTTAAAAGCACAAACTACCTTTCAGAAGTATCCTGTAAGAGGAAACTTTTAGGAATTCACTAAAAGCCCCTACGCCTGACTGCAGTGGTAGATAGATAGATAGATAGATAGATAGATAGATAGATAGATAGATAGATCGAACTTTATTGATCCCACAGTGGGGAAATTCTCTTGTTATTGGTGTATTACTTCTCACCTGTTCTCTTTAATCCTCGCCAAAAGTGGCTCCAGCCAACCGATAGTACACTCACAGTGGGCGTCCAGAAAGGTGATCACCTGACCCCGTGCGGCCGCCGCCCCCCGAAGCCTCGCCCGGATCAGACCAGACCGCTGCTGCATCCTCAGGATCCGTACGGGCACCTCCAGCATGCGCACGTAGTCTTCAAGCTTCTTCTTCAAGAAATCTAACCAATGAGAGCGAACCAGTCAAAGCTGATATGTCTGCAACATGTTCTATAACAGTGCAGCACTTGGGAGGTGGGCTGGTTCGAACGCAAGCGCTGGTGCGATCGTGCCGGGCAGTACCTCTTTCACTGGCGTCGTCCACCAACAGGACTTCGAGGAGCAGGTGCCGGGGAGAGCGGCTGATGACACTGTGGACGGTACGCAGCAGCGTGCTCCAGGCCTCGTTGTGGAACACGATGACGACGCTGGTGTTGGGAAGCTCGTCCAGGTACACCTTCGTCTTGCAGCTGTCAAGAGCAGCGGAGATCCATTCTCTAAAAGTCCAGGCTATCAACACACAAACTCATCAAGGAGTTCTTCATTTTGCTCCATGATATGTGCTAATAAAGAGTTAGTTTTACTGTATAACAGAAAACACTACAATGTGTTCTTGAACGACAGCCAAAAGATTGGGACCGGGAAACATCTCACAAACCTGAGACTTGAAAAAAATATATACTCCACTCAATGACGAGAGCAGTGCACCCTGGGATAGGTGTAACACACAAACAATTAATGTTGCTCTTTGCTTTGGTCCCTTGAAGGAAGGAAATATTGTTTCACTACATCTTTAAACCTTCACTAATTAAGTCCCATATAAAAACCAAACAAACCCATGTCTAATTTTCACACTGCATTATTACACATCCGAGCCCATGTGGCAGGAACACAAATGACAAACCAAAGGCTTAGAACAACTCGTGGCAACCGTGAATGGTCTCACAAAGACCTGACAGGAACAAAAACATTCTCCTTTCCAAAGGGGTGGGGAATTAAGGTTCTGGAGCATGACCAGCATTAAATACAGTCTGAAAGAACATGAAGGTTTCAGATGAGGTGTCAGAAAGGTGAAGGGAAAGGCGGCAGGGCCATCCCAAATACGAGTCACCTTCCTGTGACAGAATGAAGGCTGCAAACACCACAAATATCTCCTCTGTACCATCTCTGTACACCAAACACAGGACATACTACCCTCCCCACTGAAAACATTGCCGGCAGACAAGTCAGGACCGACAACGATGTAAAAATAATTTAAATATAAAAATAAGTCCAGTCTTTCCATTATAACACAAAATCAGCGCGTTCTGTTTTAATGTGAAAAAGTAGGGAAAAAAATCTGGAAGAGAAATCTCCAAAGGCCCTTCCTGCAAATTATTTAAATTTTAGGGGGATCTTTTGGGCCCTCCGTTGACCCAGTGCCCGGCACAACTGACCTTGTATTCCCATGACGACTGCGGCCCTATGCATGTCCACAAAAATTTCCCAACACTATACACTGAGGATTATTCCAATCAACACTTATGTTATTTATACATGTGACATTTACAGGTTTTTTCCAAAGTCCATCTAAAACTAGTCAAACAGTCTGGAGAGTAAATATTTCTCCATTAATTTCTCAAGGTTTAGCTGTAAGTCTAACAAGGCGCTTCCCAAACAATATTTAAGTTTTAAATGTAAGATTACACAGCCAGAGATGATATTTGTTTTCATTTAGTCATGCACGTTTTATACCAATACATGATTTTTAAGGAATAAATTCCTGTGTCCTCTCTCGACAACAGTAAAAAGTAACTTTTTTACTTTTAAAAAAAAACTAATTGACAGAATATTTAATTGGTTTTTAATTGGTTGCTACATACTTAAGGTCAACCCATACATTCAAAACAATGTATTTCACAAGGAAGTTGAGGCAAAGTGTGGAGTGTATTCTTCCTGTCCTCTGTTAGTTCTTCCACTACATTTGAACTGCTTGCTCCACAGAAACACACTGAAGCAGGTGCTGGGTTACAGCCTGTTCAGCTGTGATCTTCCCGTACCAGGTGAGGTGGCAGAAGGAAGAGAGGTGTAAAAACCTTTCACAGCTCACAAAGCCACATGGGAGCCTTAATACGCGGCTGCGCGGCCCTAGCTCCATGCACGAGCAGAGGCGGCTTACCCACCCGTCCAGCCTAACATCAGGGAGGCTCCGGTTCAGTGCTATCATGTCACTGGCCATGAGGTTGAACTGGTTGATTTTAAAGAGCTCTTTCATTTTCTCCTGATCCTCCTTGGGAATGACGACGGCCTTGCCCATCTCTCCCGGCCCTTCACGGGTCCGTGATATGACTGCTGTAACCAGAAGAAGGCAGACAGGCAGGTGAACATCATACCACCCGGGATGAACATCTGCTCTCGTTCCATCAGGCAGGGAATTGTGCTGTAAAGCATGATATTTGGACACGCTAGCTTTGATTTCCGTTAATCATGTTTTACCACGTTGGATAAAAAGACTTCCAAAAACACAGATTTGTCCTTCACATGAAAGGAGTGAAAGTAAATGATTCATACACCAACACATCTGCTTTTCCACTGAACACATTATTAAACCCTTAACAGTGTTCAAAATCCAGAAATACACGCTGCACCTCATCAAAATTGCATTATGTCTTTACAACTGTGAGGAATTGCCAAAGGACTGCCCATCCTTCTCTTGCAATGTATGTTGAAACATGTTTATGTGAAGGTCAAAAATTTATGTTTAATAGAACAATCTGAAGCATCGTATTCACAAGCAGAAGCGTTCAAAATATTCAGCAGTTAGATACTTACACTTGCCTCCTTCTCCCTTGGAACTTTGATGTTTGAAAACTGCATCTGTTATATGTTTATGTCTAAACAAAACAGGCATTTTCAGTTCAAATTCCTGTCTAGAAGTTTATTCTGCCAAAACTATGGCTATATATCATACTGCTGTTTAAAATACTTTTGTCCTCCCCCACCTCCACCAAAACCAAAAAATCTGCATGAGCATTAGGTAAGCTTTGAGTGTGCCGTTGCTGGGGGCATATTCCATGGTAACCAAATCTATAGTCACTGGATTCAGGAGATATTCTTAAATCTGTTTCATGGAAATGCATGTTGTTCAGTATTACAGTATTCCTTGTGATTAAGGGCTGGGGAGGATTATGCCAGAACCCAGTTCTCCAAAAAAAAAACAGCTTCTTAGAGTCCAGCAGATATCAAAATGCTACTGCCACAACATTACCTCTGGAGTACTCCATTTATTAGCCACACATGGAAGCGCCGTAAAGAAGTGAACTTAGACAATAAAGACCAATTTCACTGTCTCCCATGTGGCTCTCCCTGACACTATACTTATTTCTGCACCCATGGACACTAGCGGCCTTCGGCCACGTGTTCCGAGCCCTGGAGCTAAATCAGCAGTGTTACGCCATTGCAGACAACAGTAAAGAAGGCAGAGTGTCCCCATGACTTTGCTGGCCAATCAGGAGTCTGTAAACTCTCAGGCATGCTAACAAAGAGGTCAACCCAGTGCTCTGATTTCTGCAAGGGACCAAGAGATTTGCAACATCTAAATAGGGCTGACTCAGCACATGTCACCCTAAAAGAAGTGCAGATATCATGCAAGACATAAACAAGCAAAACACAGGTGCCGTGTAATAAGATGGAGTACTCAGTCCCACACAGGTTCAAACGGATATGAAGCACCTGTCAGATGATTAAACCAGTAAAGCACAAAGATGTAGCGCATTCTCCAACGTAGGACCTTCAGACAAGGACAAAAATCATGGCTGACAGCCAGCAATGTTATCTGGAGGCAATTACACCTGAGCACAGGCTCCAAATGGCTGAAAATGCCTCAAGACTAGAACTAGGAAGTGTCCTGACTATAATACCCAGGCCTGTGATGTTTCTTCATACACCAAGGTTACTGTGTCCACTCAAGCATGAGGCTGTGAATATCACAAGACTGGGCCTCACATTATCTCAGCCTTTTAACAATCATTAATTTCAAGGTTCTTAGTTTAAGAATGTCCCCTGGGCGAGAGCTGGAGGGTGCCTCACAAAGAGGCATAATCATTATACTCCAGTAATACCTCATGGGACTTGGTTTGGTCCAAAGTAAATCATTTGCATACATTGCTCTTAAAAACGTATGGCCAGCCCAAAGCATTAAAGAAGAGTTTAACAATTCGAAAATTTTTAATAAAATAATAAATAAAAAACAGGAAAATGCATTGACAACCATTTTAAGAGTATTTATTTCCTCAGTCATTTATGAAATTGTAATGTGGAGCTGAACTGTATGAATGGATAAATTAAAATGGATAAAAAGCGAAAAGCATGCAATGGTGAAGTAAAACAAAATACGGATGGTCCCTGAGTTACGATGGTTCAAATTTTTTCGATCTTACATTGACGATAGAGATACGACAAAATAGCAAAAATATTCTAAGTTGCCTGCAGCAAGCAAATGTAGCACTGGGACACTGCCGGGACGTACGCTTCTCCCTCCTTCTGAGATGCCTTACTCTCGCCAGCGATCGACAGAATTCAGTTGTCTCGCGTATTTTTGGTGTTTCAAAGCCCAAACAAATAACAGGATATTACCCCATACTGATCATCATTCTTTAAGACTCCTAGGTAGGCTAGGCCATGTCTCCACTTACAATATTCTCAAGTTACAATGGCGACATCGGAACGTATTTCCATCATAAATTGGGGATTAGCCATATTAAAAAAAAAATTTAAATAAAATGCCGGATGTCCAGAACCCAATACTGAAAGGAATTTAAGTATTACTCATCAAAATCGATGAGTGATGTGGTGGTATTTCAGCCAGTCTTCATCCGTGCTACACGTACTGGTTCGTAACACTAGGACTCAGAAACAGCATGTTAAAACGCAGCTGCCAGGAGATTAGCGTCACTCACACGCCTCTCGTGTGCTTTAAATGTGCAGGTCATAAAACTGCTGAACAGCCTCTCTTATCGGGTTTACATTTAATTTGTGACTAACCACTCTCACAAGGCTTTGACAGCGATGCATGTTGAGTTTGTGTGAGCTACCCAAGCACACCCCCTTTAAATGAGGTTTCTGCTGTCTTACAGTATTGAAAACAAGTGAAGAACGAAATACATCAACAAGTCCCCCAAGTGCGATCAGCCGACGGCCAATAACAATCAAACAAGACTGCCATTACCATTGGCGGTGGCGCTGATCCAATATTTCACAGCCAAGCATTCCTGAATTATTCAGGACACTGGACAGGGAATAGTCTGAGAGCCATGTAAAATACATGTTCACGATCTGCCAGTCCGTGTTCTGTGTTGAAAATCTGATACGCTCTGTGAAAAACAGATGCAGCGAGCGGCCTCTCCACAGAAGCTTCCTGTCTGGAGCTCTCACGCTCAGTTTGGGGGCCATTTGAATGTCTCAGCCATTTCTCCGAGAGGTGACTGTGCAGCCACCTCCTTTCTCAGGCTCTCAGGCTGCTTCCAGTTGGAGATCATTCTCACCTTCCTACAATTTCACAAAACACCTACATACCATTGGCTACAACAAACTTCCTGTTTGAAGAGATCTAAAAAGATTTACACCTTTAGGGGCCTCCCATTTTCACCCATCCCATCCTGACTTGTGACAGTCCCATCGGATATACATTCGACCTGATGTTTAGTGTTTCCCTCTTGCTACACGGAAGCTCTGAACCTCCATATCAATAATATTAAAGGCTCGTTGGCAAACTGAAATCTAGACTTTGGAGCAAGGTTTTACACGTGTGCATTTCTGGAAAAAAAAAAACAGGTGTCTGAGTGCAGAAGCATGTGAAAAATGACGACGATGATGATGACGACTCGCAGCACACCTGCAGAAATCTGCACTGCAGCCTCCGCAGACTCCCGGAGGTCTACAAAAGCAATGCATGGTTGTCAAGGATACGAGTGCAGGTCAAGTGAGAGGGTAATGTGGCCCCCGACGGAGGGCACCTGCTTCGTCACATCTGCATGCCTGCACCTCACACCCAAGACTGCTCACCTAGCTTCGCACAGATGATGAAGCTACTCCATCCTACTCCTCATGCTTATCTGCCTTGCCCTCTGCCTACCATCTCCTTTCTTTTCAATTTTTAAATCAAAGAAAACATGGCTGTTATTAAAAGTGGAGGAAATACGACTTTGTGGCCCACAGAGGATGAGACCATCTGCTGTCAGATGCTCCTTAGGCTAGCAGAATGCAGACCGCTAAAGTAACCACTGACAAATGAAATAGCCAAGCCACTTACTGACAGTACAAGTACCATAATCTCAGACACAACATGCCACGACCCTCGTTTCCGTTATTTGCAATAATCATCTAGCCCTGCGGACTGAGTCCTGCGATCTTGGGCTCAGCAGGGAGAGCCACACTGCAAGCAGATGACAGATTTACAAATACGCTTTCAGAACGAATGCTGGTCTGCAAACTCTACTCATAAAAGAGACGTTTGCTCAAATTAAAACTGTCGTCTTAGTGAGGCTGTAAAAGCAACGGCAGGACGGCACAACTCTAAAGCAGCAGACATCACAAACATGGGCGTAGCAAGCTAGCTCCGCCGCACATGCAGTGACAGTAAAGGTGCAAAGGTCACCTTAAACCTCGGCTGCTAAACATACTCTGTTGCTGCAGACCCTAATGGGGTTCCCTTGACGCAACGTATATTAAACCCAAAATGTCAAATCCTCCAAATCTAACTCTTATGGAAGTTTCCTCTATTCTTTTGACCTTGGTTCTCCTAAGTTATTTTTACAAATGCGAGAAAATTTAATAAGGGCTGTTTCAGAACCTTCCTACCTGTTTAAACAGCAAGGTGTAATGTGCTTATTGTTAACTGACTTTAGTCAGCAAAGGTAGGAAAGAGAACAGATAGGTGCACAAATCCTCTACTCTGTTCTTTTAGGGGGTTCTATGGCCAAGTATGTACGATACATATGAGGAATTTGGTCTCTGCATTTAACCCTTTCTCTGGAGGTGAAAGTAGCGGGCAGCCATTTTCAGTACCCGAGGAGCTAGTGTGGAGTGTGTTGCTAAAGGTCACACATGGTGGCTGGGCTGGAATTTGAACCGGGAGACTTCCACACCCCTGCCTGATGATAAAAAAACATTTTTATAGTCTCACCCCTACATCCTTTTCCTTTTATTGTAAAATTAATATACTAGAAAATTTTACTGCAAAACAATATATTTTTATTGATGGCTCAATCACCACAAAAATCTGTCAGTTGAAAAGACGCTAATTAAAGCGTTCATAAGTTCCAGCATCCACTAATGTGACAACGCACTACCTATAGTTTCAGTTTTACTTTACTACGGTAGCTTTTACTGGCATTCGGAAAGTCCTGACAAAGTTTTTCCACACCCTGAAGAAAAAACAGCTTCCGTTCCTCTTGCTTGCTCAGTATTACACTGAATATACCCCGATCTACAGAGTCATTCACCACCTTCAGTACAGTGATTCCACAACTGTTTGTTACATACTGGGTTCTAGAACAAGGTAGTCTTGGTTCCCACAGCAAAAGTTTTTGTGCTTGTACAAAAGTGGTAGAACTGCTTATTAGGCATAGTATTATTTATACATATATCCATCCATCCATTATCTTAACCGCTTATTCCTGGTGAGGGTCGCGGGGAAACCTGGAGCCCATCCCAGA
>JABJVR010001988.1:0-18189 GCA_025773905.1 Chitala chitala
AAAAAAAAAAAAAAAAAAAAAAAAAAAAAAATTTTATTTAAAAAAAAAAAAAAAAAAAAAAAAAAAAAAAAAAAAAACGTTGAATTCTCATTCCACTACTACTACTACAAAAAAAAAAGTTAAAAACCATCCAGTATCTGTTATAGTACAGTGGGTCACCAAAATGCTGCTGCCCTGAACCTGTCTCGCCACGTCATCTTCTGTGTACTGGTTTACTTCCCGGCCTGCTGGGCCTGGCGGCGCAGCAGCACATATATCTTCTCCTTGATCCAGTCTTTGTTATAGGGCTGGTACGTCTGTGTGTCTGCACGGTACCTGAGGGAACACACAGTGGAAAAACTTACACCTTTATGCACATCAAATTGCGGGTCTGCACTCAAAAGCATTTATCAATTTTATATTTTGACAAAGAGCTGTCACAATAATAACACCATGGTCAGTAAATCTGAAGTAGCACAAATGTCAAGTCTGTACAGATATATACTGTTTTGTTACCTTTCAAAATAAGATAATAGCAGTAAATACTGCAAAGCTGACACGACTAATCAAAGTACAGCCACTAAGTTAAATGGGTAAAAGTACAAGTATAAAAATGAAAGGCGTTTTGTGCAGTACATGAAAAAACGGGCACATGTACAACATGTCTTTGTCGTGTTGATGAATTTTCTCAGTCATCCAGGCGGAGCTGTCCGGAAGTTGAATCATGTCAACTGAACTTCTTTTTTCTTGATAGTAACGTTTCACTACTCATCCAAGTAGAGTCTTCAGCCTGAGTTGGAATTGGCCAGGGAACCCCTATTTATCCTCCAGGGTGGTTTCAGTACTCAACTCACTTGAATGAAATTATGAACTGAACTCACTTGAAGGAAATGACACAATTTGTGTTTTTTTTTTAAAAACAGAAATCACAGCACATAAATTAGTGCCCTACACCATTATTAAACAAAAATTTGAATACTTACACTAAGCAACTGAGGTCTGCCAGGTCATCAATGAAGTCAAACAGCTGACTGATATCATATGTGATTGATGGGCTGTTTGGGTTCATTCTCTTTAAATGTTCTTCATACATTTTACAAACTCCTAGAGAGAGTAAACAAGAGAGATTAAACATGCTCCAACATCTACAGCTGTGACCCGGACCCTGGTCAGTTCAAAATAAACCGTTAATAACGCAGTAACTGTAGCCATAAATGCATGGAATGAAATTAAATAGAAGACAGTCATCCAGTCAGTGTATGTCTGGGAAAGATGCAATTCTTTATTTTACTGCATAATGGTTTACGCATAATTTCGTTAATTAAGATGTTCATCATTTCATTTCATATCATAATACCAAACGCATATTTCCCAGCCCATAGTAAATTTAGGTGTTTATTCTGAATGCCGAGACGCCGACAAATGAGCTATCAGTAACTGTTACCTTCCATGCATTCATTCACCGACTCGTAATCAGCGTAAGTCCTTCCCTCGGGCCTTTTGGTAGGTTGAACCAGAAGGATTGTGTGAGACTGCAAGGAAACGAACACTTAAAATTATCCAGTGTTTACATCTTGTCATACTCAGGCGAAACACGGTGCAGAATCTAGGCAACACGTTGTAGTCAAAACCTAGTTAGCAATCGTTCAGAAATCAAGAAACTACTACATTTTTATCTTATAAGAAATACTAATCTGTTTTAGAATGGGGATCATGTAATTCACTAATTGTAATATTTCTTAATTCATGTAATAAACATTCCTCTTTCCGCTAAACAGCACGTTTTACTCAACCACTAAAATTTCGGAGAATAACCATTTTCCCCCCACATACAAAAGAAGTCATGCTAAAGTTACAAAATATTACCTACTGCCACTAGTACATTTAAAAAGCGATATTTTAGGTGTAACAATTGATATATAACAATATGATATGCGATACCTTAAACATTCTTCTTAAACGGTCCTAGTCTTGTTAGCAAAACCATTAGCTAATACAGGTCTTTAGCAAAAAAAAAAGCAAATTTCACACGTAAAGAAATCATGTACAATACGTGATAATATTACGACACAAATGTATAAACTTACCATTTTTCGATAATTTGAGCGGTGAATTTGTTACAATATTACAACACAAAAATCAACGAGCTTCACCTCAACTGTAGACACCAGTTTGACCTTTCACTACCGGAAGTACTCTTTATAAGTACGTCCGCGTGTGCAGGTCGAGCAGTTTGTAATGGTTTGAAGGAGCCCTACATCTTTGGTATAGTAATTTTGCATAGAAGACACTGCATTTTCGCTGTTTAAAACAAATATTGACTGTGATTTTCGTTGAGTCATGGAAATGTAAAAAAAATAATCGTTTAATGTTGTTTTCCTGGTGTACCCTTTAAAGGGTTAATACAGTCCCCCCCCAAACCCCCCATCTATCTGTTCGAGTTTGTCCTAACTTTTTAAGAAGTTTAAAGAAATAGTTTAAGAAATTAATGGAAAATATTCCTCTTAGGTTAGTTTTACCAGTGTGCCAACCTGCTGTTTCCATGTTAAAAAAACTATATGAAATATTAGTTTATATTTCACGATTTTATCTTACTGCTCAGAATGTATTTTTCTACTGATAATGACTTGGTAATAATAATAATAGTAATAATAATAATACGACAACCATTTTACTCTGATAAAAAATAAATGCAGAATTATACCAATATTAAAAGCTATGTGGGACTAATAAGGAATAAAAAAAAACTGATAAATAGAAGTAGCAACAGAAGTAGAAGTGGCCATGTCACAAGAGTATTTAAGTGGCCGTGTAACTAGTAATACTAGTAGCTACGGGTTTTTAGAAGTGCAAATGAGTAATTCCCATTTTTTCGGTAACAGTCAAAAATACAAATTACATAACCCTGTCGTATGTTGGCATAATTTGTCTTGAAAGAAAACGTTTTCATTTTTTTGGATTTTGAAATAACTATTAAAATGAGTAAAAATTTAAAAAATTAAATAAAAAAAAAAGTTTTCCTTCATTTAATTTACATATTTGTTTTCAATTTTATGTGGAGGACTTGGACAATTCTTTTTGTTTTACCGGTAAGTCATATTTTCAAAACAATTTACAATTTTATGACAGTGTGATAACAATAGCACCATGCAATTTTCATATATAGATCAATGTATCGTGTAAATTGTCTTGAAGCCAAAATATCTCATTACTTATATCACTAAATATAGCACAAGTTAACAATATTAGTTTTATAAGAGAATAATTATAAAATAATAATAATAATAATATAATGGAAGTGTGAGCCAGTGACAGAAAGAATCGCGAATCCTTTTCATATTTTCACTTAAAAGTATTGCACATTTTCATCTCGACCACTGAGTGGTAGTTTCCTTCACATTACAAAGGATCTGAGGGTGCTCCTTTCCAGATCACATAATTCTCTAGGCGTCATTTCAAAACACGTTTTCACATTTTCCAGTATGCTTAATATACTTAATTATCCAGGCATCGGGATAAATAACCCGATACACGACACCTACTTCAATAACCTGGCCATCTATGTTCATGTGAGCTGGCGGTAGTAGGAAGAGGAAATACTGCAGCCGGATGCGACCCTTGAGCTGTGAAACTGTGCGACAAAACAGCGGAGCAGAACGAGTGAAGCGGGACGTCTTTACCTTGCGTGAGTGGGGATATTTTAGAAAAAAAAAAAATAATAATTACGTGTGATAACAAGTATCCAGAGCACTATAACCTGCAGCTATAGGTAAGCCGAATACATCGAGAAAAATGTTGGTATTGTATACAAATTAGTCTCCAACATCAGGCAAGTGGCGGTAATACTAGTAGCTACGGCTTTTTTGGAAGTGTCAAAAATGGTCGCAGGATAGTAAGAGGTAGATTGCATCTATACAGAACAAAGCAACGCCTCACCCTGTACAGCTTGCTAAATATACCGTTAACGGAAACGCGTCTTCTTGGATAAATATTCTTTTGATGAGCACTTGCGTAAAGCGGCTTGTTTTTGTAACTGAAATCATCCATCGCGTTTTTACAAATGTTTATCTGTGATGTTGACAATGCACGTTACTTAAAATGGGCTACAACTCTTAATCTGTTCGTCGGTGACACAAGGCAGAGTGGTTTGCTCCGTACACTTGGTTCCCTGGTTTACAGTTCATGAAGGACGCTGCTGTAGGTGTGATCAGAAGCAGTGATGTGTGTAAATAGCATGGCTGTGTAAACTGAGCTGACGGAGCACCATTGTTGTTTTAGCTATAAACATCTGGGTCTTTGCACACAAGTGAAATGTGGTAGTCTGGTGCTGGAATACAACCCGGTGCAGGAATTCATCTGGGACAATCATTAACTTGTTAGATGATGTTAAGCGGATTGTATGGTAATAAATGTATTTATTTGGTTTTTATGAACTGACATGCAGTGGAGTTTCTGGAAAGTACTAAAACGTGACCGTTGGGCTTTATTCCATAAATAAACTAGACACAGATAAAAATGGCAAATTCTGGTTGAAGTAGTTTGTGCACCGTTTATTTAGTGTATCTTCCGTCTATGGCGTGTTCTTTTTTTGTAAATACATTACATCTTATATTACATCCTGATAAAACATAAAATTTTAATGTATTTTACCTTAACAGGATTAAAGGAAAACAAAGGTGAACAGTATTCCACTGATACTCAGAGTTCTAAATTCGGAAAGCGTCAGGTTTATCATAAACATGGTTGAACGCTACAAGAAATCGTATTTTTATGCAATGTCTACTTAAATTTAGTAGTACTTTAAAGCAGCACAGAAATTGCTACAACAAGAGTACCATATTTTCTCATTACATTACTTACAAACTATACAGGCCTATTCTGTATAGTTTTTTTCTCTAATATGAAAACTCAGCCGTGGTGTACTGTAAGGATCTCAGTTCTCTGCATGCAAATTATTTTCTGTTTTGCCAAAAACATTGGCACAAGAGCCGCAGTTAGTTTCAGTGCTGTTACAAGAATAGAAGCAACAGAATTATCCTTTTCAGTATAAAAATACTTGTTGGTGTGTATGTGTTTTTGGACCAGTGGTTCTTGTTGCTGTGGACACTTGCATTTTTGTGCACGTTACGAAACAATGTCTTTGTCCTGGAGTTATTTGAAGGATGTTTCACTTGGCTCTTCAGTAAACCAGGTAATCCCCCATTAGCTCTTACGCTGGGTAAATAAAGGGAAAATAAAGTCTTATACTGTTTAGCATGTGTGTGTAGCAGAATGTGAAAGTGCTATAGTGAGAAACCCCCAGTAGTCAGGACAAGAGTGCCGTTGATCCCCCAAATGAGGGACTTGGGTGTTTATTGTAGCGGGCTGTGAGGTTGCTAGTTCGAGCCACTGTGAGGTTGCTAGTCTGAGCCATGGTTGCCCCCATAACATATCCAATGGTCTGCATTAGTTTTTTTGTCTCTGTGGTTAAGTTTGACCGTTTGCTTTAAGAAAGGCTAATATGGTTGTTGTGAATCCTGGTGTTGATTTACCATGTGCATAATAAAAATCCAAGGGACTCTCTGTGATGTTTCTTCATAAAAAACATTTAAAAACATTTAGTTTATTTGTTCTATAGCCTAATTCCAGAAGAGGAGAACTGAGACTGAGAACATGTCAAGGTTAATGGTCTTTGGGTGCCAGCTTCAAGAAGCTTTTAATAGTGATTGGCACATCCATTCTCTGTCTATTAACTTGGGCTGGTACAATGTATTGTAAACTGAAGGATGCTTTCACAAAACAATCCCTTCTATTGATGCAGTAGATCTGAAGAGCTTGGACATCCTCTGAGGAGACGAGGCCATTCAGTGTCCCAATGGCTGATTTTGTGGAGATTCACCAGAACAATGTGGTGAGCACTCTTCGGGCCTTTCCATGATTATCCTACTGACTGTAACTGTTTACTGTTTAGGTCTTGTTTTGAGCTGGACGTGGTGAGACATACTTTGGAATTTCACAACTTTCACTTACTAGAACCAGATTGCATAAAATAAAATTGAGTGTACATGTTTGGTTTTTAGAACAGTCATCTGTATGCAGTTGGGCTGTAATCAGTTCAACATCCATTCTGTACACGCCCAGTATTAAAGTGTATCCTGACACACCACAAGATTCCAGATTTTATTGCTAAAAGCTTTGATGATTTTCAGAAAAACGTGTTGCTTTTTAAAGTGTCTGTATGGCAAAGATTTAACAGTTACTCAACTGTGAACTGTTTAAGAGTTCGAGCATGTGTGCGGGGATTTTTAAATACAACCGAAAATATTAGATACAACCATATGTAGTTATGTTCTACATCTCCTAGGCAAATGAAGGCACAGAGCCATGTCACCGATCGACAGAGCCAAGGGGTCAAGGAGGCCCGGTTCGGGGACAGCCAGAGCTGAATGGTCAGCCTCCATCAGCTCGGGCCACCCAAGGCACCGTGACCGAGGATGACGAGGACGAAGAGCTGACCCTGAAATATGGAGCCAAACACGTCATCATGCTGTTTGTCCCCGTCACGCTGTGCATGGTGGTTGTTGTGGCTACTATAAAGTCTGTCAGCTTCTACACGAAGAACGACGGGCAGCAGCTGTAAGTGTTAGCGGAGCATGGCACGCCGTAACACAGGAGAAGCAAGTGAGGTGATAATATTCTGTCTAAAATGCAGACATCTAACCACAACTGGCTTGCGAATGGGGTCAGTTGAAGTCCAGGTTTTTTTTTAGAGAAAAGTCACCTGCCAAAACAGGTAAACATGTTGGTGGCGTTTTCCAGAATTTACACGCCCTTCAGAGAGGACACGGAGACGGTCGGGCAGCGAGCGCTGAACTCCATCCTCAACGCTGCCATCATGATCACCGTCATCGTGGTTATGACCTTGGTTCTCGTCCTGCTTTATAAGTATCGCTGCTACAAGGTGAGTCCCACTGTGTACCCAGTGCAATGTCACAGGTAATGATGAGAGATGGGACACTTTAAACCTGCAGTGGGTAGGATTCCTCACACACTGGTATTGTAGTCATTGTCAGTCAACAAATAGACCAATAGGAACTCAGCATGCTGAGTAGGAACTCACACTCGCTGTGGATTTGGAAATACTGGTTTCTGTTGGAGGTCTCCATTACCCTGGGCCTTCCACTAGATCTACGGTAAGGGCACTGGAAGAGCTGATCATACTGCTTAGGAAACATTGCCATTGATTTGCTGTCAGTTTGCTGTCAGCTGAGTGTTCGTCTGGCTGTTTGCTGACCTGTTTTGTATTGTCCTTCAGTGGGCTTTGACTTATCCATAACTATGGTTACTTCACTTCAAACCTAAGACCTTAGGTTCTACAGTCTTGCACAAGGTGACCATGTTCTGATGCCGCTTACAGCGTCTCAGTGCTACAGCTATAAAGCCTGATTAGTTCATCAATAAGATCTCATTAAGGACATTATATTTAGCTTTTGCCCTTCAGAAAGCATATAACTACATTAACACCTTCTGCTGAACCTTCAGGGCTTCAACTTCAGTGCAGAAAGATGTTACTGTAGTAAATTCTAAAGGGGACAGTTAGCACACATGGTTGTGTTGTTACTGCTAGCGCGGTCGTGTGGCTGCCTGTTTCTCATTTTCATGTCTTCCTATTGCTTCATTTTGCTGCCGGTTAGGAGGCTGTTAGGAAACAGATTGTGGTTCTCTGCTTTCATGTGTGAATCTGTATTTATCTGTACACTGTATGCAAACTGAACCACTTCTCTCGTTTTGCTTTTTTTTTGAGTGGTGAAACCAGCGTTTATTGTGGCTGCCATATAGGTTTGGTTAAGTTACCTGTTTTAAGAAGTGCCCTGATACTAACACAGTTCAGAGCATAGCCCTTGTCAGCTGCTGTGTTTTAGCACACCTGATGTGCTCTTACCTGAACAGGTGATCCACGGCTGGCTCTTCATCTCCTCGCTGCTGCTACTCTTCTTCTTCTCCTTTATCTACCTGGGGTGAGTATTTCACCGTTTGATGTGTTGACTGAGCCCAGTACATATTTTGTCAGATGTAAATAGGATGACTGGACACTTTCTGTTGCATATTTGTACAGTGGACACAGTTTACTGTGTTTCATTGTGTTTTTTTTTATGTTATGAAAGTTAAAATATAATATTGAAATATGAAATAGTTTGTGTGGATGAATTTATTTGCGGTAAGCAAAACTTGCTTATACTCCCTTAAAAATATCTTGTTCCTTTAATTTTTTTTTTTACTGTTTCAAAGTTCCAACTTTAATTATTAGCGATTACTTGGCAGTTTTACCAGCAGGCAAACAAATTTGTGTCTTACTACTCTGAAGACACAGAATTTATTTGTATTAAACAATTAAATTACATTAGTTACCACTTTACTGGACAAACTGATGATAGCAGTTTTTACATTGTCTGATAAACTACCATAAATTAATTATATGACAACAAACTGGTCTGCAGATCATGTTTGCTGGGTTCTAAGTGAGATGAGGTGTTTTCCTTAAAGTGTGCAATATGAACGCTATAACCATGGTGTGAGTCCTTGGATGCCTATGTCTGTTGTCCTGCGTTATGTTGTGCAGCGGACCGTCTGTGTGACTGACATTGTCATGTTGGACAGGGAGGTGTTTAAGACCTACAATGTGGCCATGGACTACTTCACGCTGGCCGTGATCATCTGGAACTTTGGTGTGGTGGGGATGATTTGCATCCACTGGAAGGGTCCGCTCCGCCTGCAGCAGGCCTACCTCATCATGATCAGCGCCCTCATGGCCCTCGTCTTCATCAAGTACCTGCCCGAGTGGACGGCCTGGCTCATCCTCGCCGTCATCTCCGTCTACGGTGAGGAGGGAAATTGTGGGCCACCTTGCTTTGTGGCCAGCACTGTTAATGGCTGCGGTAGTCCTGTTTTGTGATTGCTTTTCACTGTGAAGGCTCTTTGCTTGAAGATTGCTTGAAGAATTGCATTGTTCCTGTTCCTGCTAGGCTGGATTATGTACAGTTTTTCAGTTCTCCTCCAACCATCAAGGGAAAATGGGTGTGATTGGAGAAGTAATTAGAAGGAAAGGAATTCTACCACTGAGCGTATAGGAATCAGGACACCCTGAAATACACCTTCCAGTGACAGCCAGGTCCATGATGTAAACACTCATTCTGATGTCTGTTCAGATGATAGGGTTTTGCTATCATGACTGTGTCTACATTTCCATTTGGAGCTGGTTATCTCTGTTTGTTTGGCTGACCTCAGATGGCAATGTGAAATGTAGAATGGCGTGTTAGTGCTGGTTGGTGCTATGGAGTTATCGTGTAGTTCTTTCTTTTTGGACCCATAAAGAACTTGTTGTAAAGGTAAAATTAAATTCAATTGAATGAATAATTTGCCTTTTTTGTGTTCCACCTCCCCCCCCATCCTGTGGTGTTCAGACCTGCTGGCTGTGCTCTGTCCAAAGGGTCCGCTGCGCATTCTGGTGGAGACTGCCCAGGAGAGGAATGAGCCCATCTTTCCCGCTCTCATCTACTCCTGTAAGAGACGTGTGTGGGCGTGCAGCATACACAGAACACGTCATCCATTTTATATTGTGGTGTTCTGACTCCTCAAGGCCCCGCACCATCTTTTAGCTGCACATTTTCCTTCCCATACTGCAGACTGTACTCTGTTGTGTAACCATGACGGGTTCCCAGATGTTGCTCTTGAACATAATGTGTTTGCTAGGAGCCAAGCCTTATGTACGGGCCCCAAACTCTCCTTCGTTCTGAAATGAGTGTCAGGGACAGCGCTTGTCACAAATACTCTGAACCAGCATTGAAGCTGTGCTCTCTCCCCTAATCTCTCTCGCTCTCTATCCTTGTCTTTCCTGCTTTCTTTCTTTAGCTACGATGGTGTGGATGGTGGGAATGGCTGACAGTGGCGAAAGCCGTAAAAACAACACATCGTCGTCCGCAGCTGAAAACCCAGGTGGGTTATGGAGTACCGGCTTACCTCGGTGACTGAGACACAACACAGGCTGTGGCACTACTTTAATTATTTACATTTGCAGAGTCAGTAATGGCTTTAATTGCATGCTTTTGTCCACACCCTACTACTGGCTAAGGCACCCTCATGGTCAGTGTTGTGGTCCTCCCCGCAGCTGCGTTGGAACAGCAGACGGAGGACGATGGCGGCTTTACATCCACTTGGGTGGGGCAGCAGCAGCAGCAGCTGGGCGGTATGCAGTCGACGGATGAGACGCGGCGTGAGATTCAGCAGATGCCCTCCGCCCGCCCTCCGGCCGACCCGGACGATGAGGAACGTGAGTGATCATCTGCCTAAACTTGACTCCGCTGGGTCGATGCAAGTCGCGGTCTCACGCTAGCAGCCAGCAGTGACTTTATCGGCTGCCAGAGCGGCCAAGTCCAGATCTCGCCACAAAAACTCCACCCAAAGCACTTAGCAAGTGTATCTTGGGAGTAATTTCGTAATGGTTTAGTCCTCTCGTGTTTTCTCTGTACAACTTCCTGGAATAGATTAAGAGGTATTACTAAAAAAAAAAAAAAGCTTAATTGGTAGGCTTCTTTGGGTGTTTTCCTCATTTCTGTTACCATGGCCTGTGTATGTGTGTATTGCTGTGTATGTGTATATGCATTAATATAATTGCGACACATAGTTTGTGATTACTGTGGGCCTCACCATTGTGTTTATGTGTATGTGTGTGTGTCCAGGTGGTGTTAAACTAGGCCTCGGGGACTTCATCTTCTACAGCATGCTGGTGGGGAAGGCTTCGGCAACAGCGAGCGGAGACTGGAACACAACGCTCGCTTGCTTTGTAGCCATTCTCATTGTGAGTAATCCTCGTGACCTCCTCGTGCCCTCCGCTGCGTCTCCTCCAGGCCTCTTCTCTGACTATGCCCTTCTGCACAGGGATCCTCCTTCTCTTCACATCAGTTTTGGGGTGCTGTCTTTGGCAATGACGACACCTGCTTCTCTTGTGTATAGTTATTCTCTGTCAGACAGCTGTATGGTAATAATTACTTCACCTACACATTTCTCAGTGTAAGAATATGATCCTGAAACCAGGGCCCTTTGTTAGTGTAGGCACAGCCTACGTTTATAAAGGGGGAGTGGAAATGACAATCTTGCCTTGAGCACCAAAATGGACAGAAACAGCCCTGCCTAAAACTATATGCTACGCGGAGCTGTTTATCACAGATTGTGGGAGGTATACAGTATTCTCCACTTCAGGGAGCACACTCTTATTAACACAAAATTAAGCCCTGGGTTCCTCATCCCTCTGCTGCTATTTATACCTGTAATTGATTATATTAATCATAAATGCATGAGCATTAATTATTAACGCCCTTGTCATTTAAAAAGTGTATTTATGTGTAATGAGAAAATTGTACATTTATGACACAGAAATGTCTATTTAAAAAATAAATCCAACCACAATAACCTTCATAGGTTTCTCCTAAGCCTACATCTACACAAAAAAAAGTGAACGACAATAAAAAAAAAAAAAAAAAAAAAGAACTGGAAATCCAAAATTAAATTTCATGGAAAGGTAATGTAAACTCAGTATTCCTTCAGTTAAGCTAGTTTGTTGACGTGTTGCCATCACAGTGATCTAGATATTGACGACACCTTAATTAATTACAGCTACGCTGATGCAGTCATCTTTGCTGCCGCTTCATGGCCCGTAGGTTATTAGTCCACGTTCAGCAGGCACGTTACTAATGCCACTCGCATGGCGATCGGCCCTCTGCTTTATGACGTGTTTTAAAATGAAGACGTTCCCCAGAGCCTTGCCACTGCGCTTCAACGAAAGCTCAGCCCGTGGAATGTCATGTTTTTGCATCATTTTTCTATCTAATTTTGCACCACATATCTTCTGAATGAAATCGCAACACTGCAGATTTTTTACCAAAGCAATGTGGCTTGAATTAGTTTTTTGACATGCTATTTTAAACCCCCCCCCCCACCACCACCCCCAGGGCCTTTGTCTGACCCTGCTTCTCCTCGCCATCTTCAAGAAAGCTCTTCCTGCTCTGCCCATCTCCATCACGTTCGGTCTGGTGTTCTACTTTGCGACGGACAACCTAGTTCGCCCATTCATGGACCAGCTGGCTGTACACCAGTTCTACATTTAGCTGGACCATCTTCAGGCTTCAACCCGCACCACTACTGAGGACGTCTGTGTAAGACCTTGGAGGTCTCCTCCTCTATGAGGCAATATGGGGCCTATCCTTGAGCCCCCCCCTCCTCCTGGACTTGACTGGACTCATTGCTGTTTTTGTTGCAGTTTTTCAGAGCAGGAGACTGTTTTTTTGCTCACTTTAAACTCCTCCTCCTTTATTAAGCAAAAACAAAATGGTCTCCTTTTGAAGATGCGTCCATTACGTATTTCAAAGGTTTGTAATAATCTAAGGCTTTGGCCACCGTTTGGTGCTGATAAGAAATATTCATTTGCCTGTGGACATTCCTGACACTCAACGGTAAAACCGATTAACAACACACCTGCAAATAAGGGACATTATAAATGAGTCATTTCATTAAATGTTTTCTTTCCCTTAAATAAATGCCACCTAATGTCTTACTTGAACTAAGATCACTGTTTTGTTTCTATGCAAAGAAACTCCATTAAATATAGCATAATTTCAAACACTTCATTGAGAGGAAGTGTTTAAGGAACGGTCAAACGTATTTGACCTGTTCCTGTGTAGCATATAAGGTGTCCCCCCCCACCCCCCAAGGTATTTGAGTTTGGTGACTTCGGTTTTGAATTTACCACTTGTTGCCTCAGAACTGGGTCTAATTTATTTAGTGCTGTTTGTGCTCTAAAGTAAATGCAGCTGGTTTGTTCTTACCAGCTTTTTGAGGAATGTGGGGATCTTTTGCCTCCTTTAGTTAGCTCTTTAATGTGGAGGGTAGAAACTGTAGTGTCTGTTGTAAATAATGTTCAGTTGTCACTGACTGTTGGTATTGTGGGTGCCTCACAAGTGGGGAAGCGATTTAACGCATTATATTGATAGTTTTTTTTTTTTTTTTCTTTGATAGAAAAACTGTGTGTTTGCCAGTTGCCTTCCTCCAGAACTCTGGCTTATCACAAAATTCACTCGAGAGTTTCTGAGACATTGTTTTTATATCATTGTCAATGTTGTGTGTGTTTTTTTTTTTTTTTTTTTTTTTTTTTTTTTTTTATTTTTTTTTTTTTTTTTCTTTTCCTCTAGTTTTTCCTAAGTTGTTAATGGATTCCCAAGTACAGTAAGGCCGCTCATGAGTGCAATCTGGCATCACAGAGACGGAATAATTTCCATAGCATTTCTCCTGTCCTTTTCTTCTATATTATTAGGTTCTCTGCATTTTTTTTTTTTTTTTTCCTCTCCCCCCTTCAGCCCCCTCTCCCTTTAATCGTGCCCGTGTGTTGTTGTCTGCTTATCTCCCAAACTGCTTAGTTTCCTGTCATCTCAGACTTTATTTTGAAGAGCACATGAACAGAGCCGCTAACAGGTTCGATTTGCCGTTTATGTATTCCTGGGGATCTGGTTGTCAACAATCCAATTAAAGGATGTTGTGGTTTATTAATGCTTAATAAAATATGTTTAATAAGTGAAGCCCGAGTTGCAATACATGTGCTGTGATTGTTATTGCTGTTTGTTCATTTTATAACATTCTCCAGTAAAGGAGAAGATGGGAACTTGCGTATTTCCTGGAAACTAAATGAATTTCTTGTTGTTTTAAAAACGGTTGCATGATAAGCAGTCAGAAGCTAGCCATCCCTTCAGAAAGGAATGCATGTTTATTAAATAAAATGGTCCCAAGTCTAAGGGAATGTTCGAAATGAGGCCAACAACACAAAATTATCTCATCACGTTTTTGCTGTTTTCTGTTGCTTTTGACTGTATTTTGGAATCTTGCTGCATTCCTGTGGACAGAGTCAAAGGCTGCATCTCACTCCAGGGTCCAACTCATCATTATAAAAATGTAATTATGCCTAAATGTTAGCCAATAATCGGATTAGCAAATTAATGAAGCAAGCAGCAAATGTTAATTAGTAAGTTTAATTTGATTAAATTTAATTGGATTATTTAATCAGTAAGCTTGAAAGGTTATCAGCTGTGTATCAGACCTGTATGGCTCATCTGTTCCCATTCATCACCGTGGAAACAACCTTTGTGTGAGTTACTGCTGCAGCAGTTTTGTCAAATACAATTTTAAAATGACAAAAACAGGTTAAGCTATGCTTTTAAACACACTTTCTCCTTATTTTATCATAGCCCATTTATACTTCCACAACATTTCCCACAGCTCAGTTTCGCTTTTGAATTATTAGTCATAACCCTGAAGTTTTAACACCCAGTCATGTATGTTAACTCTTCACAGCTGTTAGCTCTACTTCAAAAGCAAATAAGGCTGTTTGGTGCTTTGAGTGTCTGACCAGGTTGCAGCTGCTCAAAAGAATAGACAGGCAGTGGTGGGAACGTGGGAATTCCCTGAAACACAGTGAGCGCTGGCATTGAGGTGGTCCTTGCTGCCAGCTGGCTAGCAGTGAGTGACGGGCTCGCTGCCCAGAATGCTCTACGAGCTACAACCCCGGGCACAGCTCGGACTTACTAGTGAGGTATTCAGCTCCCCATGTAATCATGTTGTGGCGGCCTAACTTTGGCTCGTCTGCCTTCGCACTTCTACTCGAACGTAAGCACGGAAAGACGTTCCGACTGAGTCGGTTCTCCCCGCTCCAGTTCTAAGTGAGTGTGTGGTGTCTGAGGGAGAGGAAGTTTCCCCATAAGGCACAGGAAAGGAAGGGCAAAGCCTTTTTCTGTACATTGTTCTTGCAGTTTGTGTTGAAGCCTCAACTCATAGGTTTGCATATGGCCAGGGCTGAAATAAGGAGCATGCATTGCTGAGAAGAAAATGGAAATGATTGGTGAAGTTCACGGAGCTCAGAGGGTGCAAAGTCGGGCAGTGGGCCAGAGGTACTGTGGGGTGCATATGTAGGTATATAGAGTATACTTACCTTTAAAAAGATGCATCTGCTGTATACCCACCTAAAACTCCAACTGAGTGTAACTATTTTGTAAACAATGAAAAAACAAAGTTTAAGAAACGTTTCATTATATTAGTCTTATATTGGCCAGATTTGGGACTTATGCATGAAATTACGGTGCACAGATGAAAGTGTAAATATGTTTTCTCAAAGGGATGAAAGAAGCAGTACCCAGCTACCAAAACTCTGGGATGGGTTGACCTGTAGTATATGTGCTGGGAGATACCAAGGGGCACTGCAGTTTGGGAAATTTAACTTCCACAAGACTATTTAGGAACATCAAAGTTGTTTTGAACATGCTCGGCCTCTCCTCATGGTATGTAGAATTCATGTGTTTTTGTTTAGCATTTGTTAGTACAATTGTTGCAATAGCAGATGTTACGCATACATGTTTTTACATAGCACAAAGCGATAATTAAAAAGACAAGGCACTATTGACCTTGAAATTTTTCTTCCTTGATTAGGCTGAAATACGATCTCACTTCTCAGGAAATAGTTGTTTCTTCTGCATTTTTATATGGTTTCTACAAGGTTTGTGACTTTGTTGCACCACGAAGCTAAAGAAACAGTAAGGCTCCTTTGATTGCTTGTTTGCTGTCACATGATGTAACCTGCAAGCACAGGTGTCTTAGGTTAGGGCCTACTCTTAGATGGGAATACGCGCAAGACGTTACGGGCGTGTTGTTTTTAACTTGGATTACAACATGCAGCTTAGTCGTCTTCCAGAAAACGTAAGCCTTCCAAGAAAGTGGACCATGAGGAGAAAACTGACCCCTGTGATTTACTGGAAATGTCACATCTGTGCACCATACTGAAGTGGGGGCTTTAGGGGAGAGACGAGAATAGCATCCCGACTGGGGCAGGAACGTGGGCTGTAATAAATGCACCCAAAACCAGCACCATCAATTACAACTTCACAGGCAATCCACAAGGTAAGCTCCTTTTACTTTTCTGTCCCAGCAAAGATAATTCTTATCAGAATGTAGAGTTGCAGCAGTTCTAAGATAACCAGAGAGTCTACAAGGCTTTCCTCCCAGACCGCTACACCGGGGTACCATGGTATACCATCTTTTTTCCTGATACAGACTGAATTGAATTCTCAGATGTGATTATGTGAGATTGTATTGGAATGCATGCAAAATAAGACCCTTTGAATTTCACATGCCATGTGCAATTTCATAGTTTCTTTCTTTCCCCTGAACGAGGGATTCTGTTAGAACACATTCAGATGGAATTCTGTTGTCTTGGTTTTCTTAAAGTTACTTGATAGGCATTGTGTTTTTCCCCAAATGAAGTCCATGTAACTTGTTTATTTGTTCAGACTTTAAGTGGTTGTACCGGATTTGTCCTCCTAACTTTGTAGGTACTCTGACCTTATCTTTCTTCTGCCACTTTCTTTTCCTTCTTCCTGAGTTACATCCTGTTGTGGGACTTCATAAAATGTTTGGAAATGGAGCTCCAACCCGCAGTAACGCAAAGCTAACATACTATAACTCTGTTGCGTAACTTTTACCAATTAGAATTCTTTTTTATTCTGAATACCATTATGTGGCCGTAAAGCAAGTGTGGCTTGGTTAAAACCATTAGACACAGGGACAGAAGCAATATTTCTGTTATCAGCCAAATAGACAGTATACAGTATAATCGCCTGGGGCTGTAGGGGTTAGCGCAGTGACGCATGGAGGGGTTTTTTTTATCTCCGAGAACAAAAAAAAGGCTTCTCCGTTATCCAATTTCCTGTTGAAACAGAAAGGGGGAGATTTTTACCCCTGCACACATTACTAGAAAGGATAAATATTTCCAGTGGAAGGAGTTAAAAGTAATGTGACACCTCTCATTTTTGTACAGTTCTGTACAGTGTAGCGCAGCACTGTAAACAGTACCGCGATCGGCGTCGAGGTTCGCCAGGTGCTCCGAGAACGCTCAAGGGAAGTCAGTTGACAAGGTAATGTCTGATTTTTAATAACTCCACTATGTTGAAAACATCGCCGATTCTTTTTATGGCTAGAAATCATTCCGTAACTTTCTCTGACACACTAATATGATACATCATTGGGTAAGAAAGATTTATTTTAACATCGATTCCAAAATGTTGCATTGATCTTTGAAACGACGGTGTCCTCTATGCAGTAATGATTATAGTGTCAAAAAATTGTCAAAAAATATTTGTGAAGGTGTTGTTTTTTAATTATCACAGATCAGAACATGCGCTTTGCTAATATAATTAATTAGTTGCGTTAACACTTTTTACTTTCACGCATGATTTGTTTCAACAGCTCATACCTTATTAAAAAATTTGCAGAATTTATGTGAAAAAAATTGTGAGAAACCTCAACACCTGTTATCACGTGCATATATATATATATATATATATATATATATATGCCATGTTTTAACATACTGTGCTTATGCACAGGCAACCAACAGGTATTTGCTTGAAAATCTCTGCGGCAGTGACACGTTTGAACCTATTCCGTATTCCGTGTGTTGTAAGTTGCTATCAACGCGGAATCTTTCTAAAAAGTTACCGTCTGGAATTCAATTTTTAATTTATCATATCCCCATCACCTAAACCTGGGTGCATTCCGCTGTCACTTCGCAATTTACGGGGAGTAGTTTATACAATTTTTTAAATTAATTAATTAATTATTTTTTTAATCAAACAGTGTTTAATGCATTTTTAGAATGAGAACCTACATATATAATGTATACGGATGCTTTAATGTATCCCTGAATGAGCATTGTAGCACACTTGTGTAAATTGTTATATTAGCGTCATGATCACAGGCGGACATAGAAAAGCAACGGGGTGATGTTTTCCGGCATGTTCTCAGGTGTAGTGTGCCAGGTGAATGCACAGAGAACATGGGAACAAGCCCATTCGTCTTCTGGTATGTGCCTAAGTGTTGAAGCGCAGCACTCAGGTCAGCAGGTCTGAGTACAGTCCAGACAGGAGCGGGTGGTCAGTACTCCCTGTGGGGCTCGTTCTCATTTCCTGAATGCCCTCGTGGGTGTGCGGTTCTTCTGTTTTGGGGAGGGGGGTCAAGTCTCCAGCCCAGGCGCAGCCGCCCCGCCCCCGGGGGGGGGGGATGGGGGAATAAAGGATAGACAATGGGGGGGGGTGGGGGGGTGGGGGGGGGGGGGGGGGGGGTTGGGGTTGGGGCGGGGGGGGG
>JABJVR010001989.1:0-18189 GCA_025773905.1 Chitala chitala
GTGTGTGTGTGTGTGTGTGTGTGTGTGTGCCCTGTGGTGGGTTGGCGCCCTGCCCTGGGTGTCCCCTGCCCTGCACCTTATGTGCTCTGGGATGGGCTCCAGGTTTCCCTGTGACCCTCACCAGAGCACATAGGAATAAGCAGTTAAGATAATGGATGGATGTTCATGTTTGTCTTTTGTGAGGTTTGAATTGTAGAGTACATGTAATATTTAGTCTGCCGATGAGGGTCTTACTTGTCATCTTAAAGCTGTCTTGGCATCTCTAAGGCTGTCTTCAGAGTTAAATTTTTCTGTTTCTCATCTGTCTTTCTCTGGGATTCACCATTCCTCTCAGCTACACCCCCTCCAGAATGTCCCATGCACCAGGCAAAGGCCCCCGCTGCCTCTCCAGCTGGGCCAGTGCATCAAGACCGGGCCTATGAGTTTGTGGAGTGTCCGATGAGAGCAGCGTCTGGGTCAGGCCAGGGGTCAGCTGACATCGACCCAGCAAACATGGTTTGTGGCATGCTGGGGCTGTCCATTCAGTCAGCATGTTGAATGTGAAACAGGCTCAAAGAGTTTTCTGTTTTTTTTTATTTTTGCTTTGTTACTTCAGATGCCTCCACCAAACCAGGTCCCATCTCCAGATCAGCCTTTTTCTCTGAATCTGACAAGGGAGGAGTCCACAATCCCCAGGGCTGGAACAGAGAAGAACTGGATCTATCCCTCTGAGCAGATGTTCTGGAACGCCATGCTGCGTAAGGGGTATGTAAAGTGGTGGTGAGGGTCTGCACTGTTGGTACAAGCTTGACAGTGTAACAGGTATTTTGGCAGTGTCATCATGCGACAGCTCTGGGGTTTTTTGAGCTTGCCTGTGATGGCAGCAGGGTGTGTTTGTGTGTGTCTCCATGAGAATGTTGGGGAAAAAAAAACATCCTTTAAATGAAAATAGTATTGGTTATTTTTACTTGGCTTTTCTTTAAAAAGTTAATGCTAAAGCCTGTAAGAACTGTACTGCTTGGCGGAAAATTCTGAAGGTTTGCTGACTGTCCAGATGGAAATCCTGTGTATCCCGTTAAGTTGCATGCGGGATGCCTCCTGCAGGTGGCGCTGGAAGGACGATGACCTTTCTCAGCAAGACATGACAAACATCATTAAGATCCACAATCAGAACAATGAGCAGGCCTGGCAGGAGATCCTGAAGTGGGAAGCTCTTCATGCAAAGTGAGTCTGTTACAGCTCTGCACCTGTGGCTGGAAGACCACATGTCTGTTTACAGGGCTTCAGAAAGCCCTGAACCAGATCTGTTGCAGTAAATGTAACTAGAAAATAGCTAAGCATCGGAGTGGGAATTTCTGCTGTTCTTTTGATAAAGCATCTTTACAAAGCCAAGTGTGACTTGTGAGTGCTGATTGTTGTCCAGCAGCTTGTGGGAGCATGGTGTCTGCAAAATGTTAATAAGTCTGAAATTTGAATTGAACCAGTTTAAGGTCTTGAAGACTCTTCAATTTACCAGGTTTTTTTTTTAATTCAAAGTCACATTTTAGTCTAATGTCGCCAAATATTTAAACGTGACTAAATCTTCGTTGTGGTAACATTTGATACAATTAACATGAATGTAAGACACTGTCACAACATACGTTAGCTGGTTATTTTGCCTTCAGCATCAGCTTTGAAACAACAACCTGTAAGAATGTAAATTTTGAAAGTGATTGGAGAACAGCAAGTTTAATTTCTGGGTGCTGTTGAATTCCGTATGGAAACCAAATCCCAGATTCCGAGCTCTTGCTTTTCTTCCACAAGTTCATTTGTTTTTTTGTGATGTGATTCATTGATAGTGTAGAAGTCTTAATCCATTACTTGATAATTGCTTTGTGAAGTTTGATTTATTCACACAGCAGTTGTTTTTTTTTTTTTTTTTTTTAAATAGTTGAAAAGTGGGAGTATAGTACAATAGTATATGGGTGTTGATTCTGGTAAATCATCATTGACAGATTGATCTTAATTTCAGCTTGAAGTGGCATTAAAAACATCTTAAAGTCTTTAGAAGAGGATTTCTGCAGACATGTTAGGGAGGTGTTTGTTGACATCGTCTCTGGATTGAAACTGAGTTGTTCCTGTTTACAGGGAATGTCCATGTGGACCTTCTTTGATTCGCTTTGGAGGGAAAGCTAAGGAGATCTCTCCCAGGGCCCGCATGCGTAGTTTAATGGGGTGAGTTAACACACAGTTTTACATAGTCTGATATTACTGTCTTTGCAGTACTGCTAATTCACACCAGAAAGGTAGATGATGCTGGTATTGATGTCTGTAATTGTCTTTGATGGATGAAAGTGGTTGTGGTTTTCTTCAGGTATGAGCTGCCATTTGACAGGCATGACTGGATTGTTAACCGCTGTGGAAAGGAAGTTCGATATGTCATCGATTATTACGACGGGGGGGAGATCGACAAGGACTCCTACAAGTTCACCATTCTCGACGTCCGCCCGGCTTTTGACTCCCTTGGGGCGGTGTGGGATCGCATGAAAGTCGCTTGGTGGAGGTGGACCTCGTGAGACCTGGCCAGGTGTTTCTCACCCATGTGTAAAAAGGGAACCTGCAACAGCTGGAAAAACAAACTCGATTGTAACTCACTGAAGTGCTGGTTAATGCACATGTGAACTGCTGATGTTCCTGTTAAGGATGGACACTGTAAATCTTCAGTTAACTTGTTCTGTAGTAGCTGTATTACTAATGAACCTACATTAAAGTGCAAAACATAAAATCTGATAATTAATTTTACCTACATGGTAAGCTGTCCAGTTTTATACCAACAGCTGAAGTGCTTTGTTAATATTAGCTTGAAACATACATTTTCAACTGTCATTTGGCGTGTTAGAAGATATAAGGAAGGAAATATATTTTACTTTAAGTACTTACTATGAGACTGCACCATTAATAGAAAGTAAAGAATGGTAAAATTTGTCCTGCAAAATAATACAAAGTAGTTGTAATATTTATAAATTGACAGACTAGTGTTGACATTTTAAAAAGCTACGTAGACATCATTTGCTTGAATCAGAAGCGAGACGCTCACTTACTCATAAGGTTGTTTATTTTGTTCAAATCAGAAATTTGCCTGTTTCATCATACTTAACTACCCTTCCAAGTTAATACTGAATGCAAAAATACAGGTGAGTCAGTTCAAAAATGCAAATTTGTAGTTGTTCAGTTGTCTCGCCTTTTATTGAACTGTTGATGTTGGTTACATTTATTTTCTTTGACACACTTTACCTTTTACTGAGTCTCCTTTAAAACGTTTTTGTGAAATTAATGTACTGATGAAGCAGAAATGAATAATTTTTACTTTTTGTTTTGAGCCTGTGATGACCTGCCAGATTTCAAATAGAAACATACATTTTTGCAGAGACTTTAAGTTTTTCATCTAAGCCAGATTGCATTCTAAAGTAGCTAGCATGTTTTAGTAGTATAATGCTTCATATAAAACTTATGGGAGGGCATGGTAAAAACAGGTGTGTTTTTCACCCTGAATTTGCTCTTGTAGCAGTTCTGAGTGCTATGTGAAGGTGGGAATTGAAACTTTACATTTTGGACAAAATTTTAAAACACTGACAAAAGATATAGTTCTGATCTGCATGTTTCAAAGTCTAGTTTTTTGTCAGTCAAAAAAAAAAAAGATTTATTGTTAGACAACATATTGTAAAAATGAACTTAGACCCACACAGCCCAAATTCAAGGAAGTGAAATGGTAAAAATGCACTTATTATCCTGGGAAACACCTAGTAAGAAAAATTTAGTATCTAAATTGTTTATATTCTTGTTTTTGTAACATTAGGTACAATGCCAAGAATATGTCAACAATGGTCAGTGTATTTCATTCTCATCAAGGTATTTACTTAACTGCACAAACTGCCAGTTATTTCTTAATTATTGAATTATTGGAACTCTTACGTTGGTGTTGTTGCAGAAGACTTATTTATTACATGGGAAATAATTGATTTATTTCTATATAAATACTGTATGCAGTCATCTGAAATAATTTTTTTTTTTACAAATGTTTTTGTGTTATGTTTTCAAAAGCTAGCTCATCATCGGTAATTTGTTTCATAGTTTAAATATTTTAACATTTCTGACCTGTGTAGAGTTTTTTTTCTTTATGTATGTATTTATTTGTTTATTGGTACTTGACAGCAATCATAATTAGGCTGACTCACACCTGCCTGTTGGTTATGTTCTCATGTTCAGTATTGGAGTGTATTGGAGAAACGAGGCACAGCAAACTCCATGTTTGTCAACTGACAAGGATGTTCAGTCATACTATCGGAACGGAGTTCGCATTGACAGGGACGTTAATCTACAGCCATTCTCTTTGTGTATTGAACTAAATCTAAATTTTTTAGAATATAATTGTGGTAGACGGAACCAACGAGTTGAGAAATGTTAGAAACCGGACGGTTTATATTACGGACCACGAAACGCATGTTTATTCATTTTTTTGTGTCAAATATAGATTTCAGCATTGTCAGAAATGAATAATATTTTTGTTTAAATATCATTATGAGTGTAACAAATCAGTCTGAAATAGCTCTGGATGAAATTTCAGCGTTGTCCGCAATATTCTGTGAGAGAGATGAATTTGTATTGCTTGAAGAAACAGGTAAGAGTTGCGGTTTCATAACGATTTTCGGCAAGAGGTGGTGTCCTTTTAAAACCAATTATCATTATATAAACATTTTATTTATTTTACAAATGGTCATTTGTGGTTGGTGTAAAAGGAATAAATTGTAGTACCTCTGAAAATTTTGCAAAACATTGCGTTTAAAGTTGTAATCTAGTTTTATACTACACCCGGTGAAATACTGCTACTTCTGCATTAATTACATGATTTCTCTGGTTTAGTGAACCCAAACAACAATGAAGCACAGTTTTGTTGTTGATCCAGAAGTAGAATACGACCCCCAGAATTCAGATAGTCCATTAGTGTCCCATTGCATTGCTTTTATTTCTGTCGTGGGCCGAAAAGTGGTTCACTTTTCTTATGAAATACATATTTTGACTATACTATAAGACGACATGGCCAGTAATCAATATAGGCATTGATTTTTTTCTGATAGCATTGATTGTGTGCTGGGTGCTCTGGTTTCCCCTACCTGAAAACCTTTAGTACTAGGGATACTACGGGTATTTTATGTGGGTCCCCCCTTGGATGTTACTAGTGATACCACGGTTATTCCACGATTACCAGCAAATTAGAAATGTGCTGTTTTGTATGCGGCCCCCTGGGATGCCTGAAGGCCACCCCCTAGGAGTTACGTGCACCCAAGTTAAGAGCCTGTGTAACAACAGATTGTCCTTCTTCTGCATCATAGATGCAAAAGGGGTGCTTTTCCGGATCCAGGTGGCAGTGGGAGAATTCCCAGAGGAGAAGACGCTAAGGCTGCACTTCCACCTGCCTCCTGACTACCCGTCCTGTGTGCCCATTATCTCTGTGAGCTCAGAGCAGCTCTCTCGGAACCAGTGCCAAGACATAAAGAGGAGTCTACTGGCACAGGCCTCTGGCCTCATATCAGAGCCCATGGTCCACCAATTGTTGCTCTGGCTTCAGCAGAACTTTGCCAGTATTGTGAGCTCAGAGGCCCCCCTAGGGCATCCAAGCCCCACAGAGAACACGGAGCTGTGCCGGGAAAGGCAATGTTGGACTGTTCTGCTGCTGATTGACCACATGAGAGCCAAGGCTAAATACATAAAAATAATTGAAAAATGGACTTCAGAACTGGAGCTTACTGGCAGGCTTTTCTTGGGGAGGCTGATACTGATTCTACTACAGGGAACAAGGAGACACATAAAGGTACTTTTTTTTTCCTCTGAAATGCTTGTGTTGGTGAGAGTCTTGGAGGTTTATTGGCTTTATTTGAAATCTGTCTCTGGCACTAATAATTGTAGGTGCAAGTAATGTTATCGGTCCTGTTAATATCATCATTTCATGTTACTGCAGAATTGGACATGCATTGATCTTTTCACAGGCTACCAGTGTAAGTGCCCATTTGTGAATGTCAAAAACAAAGTCTATGTTTGATTTCCACTTCTTAAACAAACGAATATCTTTCAGCTTCCAGTTCACTTTAAGTTCTACCACAACTTTTTGTATCAAACTTTGGTTATGTAATCTAGTTTCAGATATCCCTTTTCAGTTTGTGCTGCACACTGAAAATTTATTTAAACTGGTTACACAGTAGTGTATGTTTAAGGTAACAAAAAAATGGAAAGTCATAATTTTTTAAATATTACCAGAAATAGTTTGAATTTCAGATAGTAGTGTTCAGTTTTGTATATTAGTTCAAAATAGACATAAACATTTATCTGTTCAGCTACACAAAGTGACATAAACCAAGAACTTTCGTCTAGATAAGGGTTCTTATAAATCAGTCAGCAATAGGTTTGCAGTAAAAAAAAAAAAAAAAAAAAAATTTGAAGTGGAGTCTGTAGAATTCTTTTGTTTCAGTCGAACTCCCATAATCAGAAGGCACCATTCTTGTTTTGAGGTTCAAGTGAGGCTGGAGAAAGAAATTTATTGACTAGGAGAGCCAATCTGCAGCATCCCTGAACATGAGCTGTGCTTCAGCCGTGTTCATCGAGGGGGCCTTAACACGCTGTCGCCAGTCATCTACAGCATGAGGCAGCCAGGTGCCTGGAAGTATGTGTTAGTTCAGCAAAATGACACGTCAGGGTGGTGTGTAGTGAGCTACCACCTATGTTGGCTGTTCTGAAGAAATTGGGGGGGGGGGTCTGAAATAGAGATGCATGTCCTCTTAAGGAACGCATAGGACTAAGTGAAGAAATAAGGGTGATAGAGACATGACTGAGTGGTGAATGTGGATGGGCCATATATTGAATAAAAGTATAAATGACTGTTATGGCAGCAGTGATCTTTTTGAGCCTGGTATAGAATGGCACCTGTATGGCCTAATTATCTGTTAGCCTCATGGTGTTTACCATGGACCCCCCCCCCCCCCCACTGGTAAATGTGAGATGCCTCAAGGTCCCTTTGACAAATACACGACTGCACAGGCCTGCAAGCTGATCCAGTGTACAGAAGCTGCTGGAGCGACTGCACTCCACCAGATACACTGAATCTGCTGTGCATTGATTTCCGCTTAACGGGCAGGGATGCGTTTACCGTAGGCTGCTTCCTCTCAGAAGCGGGATCTTTTTCAGTGTAACAGACCACAAGCTTCCTGATCCATAGTGCTGTTTTCAGCCGCGTGAGATCAGACTTTGTGTCTGTGTTTGTTTTTAAGGAGTATCTTCACCTTCAGAAGACAACCAAAGTAGATGTGGATTCTGCTGGGAAGAAATGTAAAGAGAAAATGATGAGTGTCCTTTGTGAAAGACCATTGCCAGAGGAGCTTATGCAGTTAAGGCTTTTTTTCCTCATACATCCATGTCTGTTTTAACATTCCATGTGAATGCACTAAATTATGACATCATGACATTTATCTAGTGCGTAAGAAATTGGATACCAGTTCACTAATCACTCTACCCTTAAGTGTAAGACTTTCTGCAAATAAGTAAATAATGCCTTCTGTGAAATACCGTTCTGTATAAAATTATAGATTTCAGCCTGTTTAACTTGTTGTGAATTTAAAAAAGTCCCAACAAACAAAAGCCATTCAATAAAAAAAGATCAAGAAATCAAGAAACAGAGATTCACTTACACACAAAGCACGTACAACACAGAGCTTGTACTGTACCACAAGACATCATTCTGTCTGCCTTTTCTCTGACATTACCATGTGTTTTTTACACACAACATTCACAAATAACATTTACCCCTCCCCTCCCTTCTCTGATGCAGGATAGCAGAGTTTGAAGTTAGGGAGTTTTCATCGCTGGAAGAGCTGAAGGCGGAGTTTGACTCGGTTGCACTCTCGAGGCTCTATGAGGAGTTTGTGCACACGCTGTTCTAGTCGTCACGCTTTTGCAGTCTTGCTGACCCCAACAGAGTAGAGCTGTTTCTCAGAGATTCTGCGAGGCCATTGCAGCCGAAGTCTCCCGCCACTTCTAGTGATGATGTTCATTATACCATCCTCAGTATGAAACACACGCAGCTTCAGAAATAAATACATTTCTTTCCTCCTCTCTTTACTTGATAATGATGCTTGAGTTTAAAACTTTGTCTCTTTGTGGTTGCATGTGTTCCAGTACTATATGAAGTTTTGATTTAACTTTTTCCACTTGCTTGACTTGTTTAAAAATTCATTAATTTATGTCATATTCACAGGAGTTTTTGAGGTTCACTTATTAGTTAAGCTGGTTAAATGACTATTTGGAAACAATACAAGTTGATTGTACATCAGTTACTATACTGTTGTGCCTTTCCTGCAGAATAAAATTTTTTAACAGAATATTGGCTTCATGCTTTTGCTATGCCGCATAGTAATACATTAATTGCAGTTTTGTGATTTGTTTAGCGGTTCTTTGGCTAGTCACAAGTTTGACTTTGTGCTTCTTAGATGAGTGTCACTGATGTTAATTGTGTCGTGTTTACCGTTTGACCACTGATTAAGTCATTTGCTTTTAGCACAAGCTGGGGGTACAGCGGGAGTAACAGAACCAGATACTGCTTCATTATTCAGTAGTCAAACTAGCTGATGTTACAGAAAAAGTTGAACTTTAACACTAAAAATAAAAATGTTCAGTGAAGAAAGCATCTATTATAATGTGGTCAAAGAAACAATTTTCTTATCCTCCTGTGTGTAACAGCATCATTACATTTAAGTGGCCTGGTGGCTCAATGGGTGGACCATTGGGCTGGGATGCAGAGGCCTCTCAGCTCAATTCCCACCACAGCCAGGTGTGTCCTTGAGCAAGACACCCTGGGTGCTGCATGTGGCTGGCCACCCACAGCTTCCCCCAGGGGATCAGTTAAATGCAGAGAAGTAATATGCTTCTGGGATTAATAAAATACAATAAATTTAATTATATTCCTACAAGTAAAACCCTGGTCTTCCACCTTAAGTCCAATACAACTATTACAAATATATGTGCATATTAAAATTTTTGAACATCTAGTAACAGTTATTTTTCATGTAAGCAATATAATTACTTAGAGATTCTGTGCAGATAGACAAGCCGGGGCTTCGCGGTGTGATCTCTGCCGTCCTCCAATTACTCCCCTATCAGGTTCTCTCGGTGGCCCCTCCATCCGCTCCCTGGGTTGGGCCGCTAATACCCAGTAAAACAGAAATGACTAATGACATATAAAACGCGTTTGTTCCATGTAACCGTTATGAGAAAATGAGACGCAATGATGACGGCTCCTCAGCGTGCACAGTTGAAGTCTCCGTAATGTGCAATCGGAAAAACAAATTGTTTCCCTGTCGGAAAGCAAATCATTTACTATAAGAAAAAAAAAAACTCGTTAAAGAATCGACATTTACTTTCAAATTACTTTTATTTTAAATAACTTTAAAGACACTTAATAGTGCACCGTATAAGGATTTGTGTTTGCTGTTTTATTTACTCACTGAACTGAATATGCAACGCCTATCTAAACGTGGATGGAAATTACTGTGTTGATCCCGTTTTTACGAGTTAATTCACCCTCCAACAGAGCCTTGATTTGCAGTATGACAACACACGCTTTGCTGACACCGTCCCCACTGTGTGCCCTTATCGTGCGGCTGCTCGGAGAACAAATACACGCAAAATGTCACGCCACATCCAGAGGAGGCACTTTGTGTGCTGAATGGGCAAATGAAGTGTAAAGGCACATCGCGCATTTATGACAATTTTTTTTATTACGCCATCAGTGTTTACTGAAGTAATCAGCGAGCCAACGGCAACACGTATTTGCACGTTAAGATACACTAGGTCTGATAGGTTTTCATTTGAGTGGAGAAAATGTCTGGTGATGACAAGCGCGCCTTGGCTGTGGTGTGCGTAAAACCAAAGTGATCGCTGTCTGTGTCTGGCATACAAATAATTAGCAACTCATGCGCTTTTGTTACTCAGAGTCCAAGGGGATGAGGTTGAAACCTTCCACAATATTTATGTTTTGGTATATTTATTCAAATGTTTTTGTCACTTTTTAGAGATGCGTCCCCTCCAGTATCAGACTTTCTCCTGTGCCCTTACTCACAGCTATGTAAATGGATAGACAGATGAAATCTACCCTACACCTACAATGCCACAATGGCCAATTTCTCACCTGGAAATGTGCTGCTTCATCTTGTGAGGTATCACATGATTGTTCGTACCAGACACGTACCCGTGACCTTTGTGAAGTAGGTCACTGAACAGAACGCTGAGCAATGTGCTGGTGTGTGAACAGGGAATGACCAAATGTAGAGAAACAAGCCAGGACATTGAAGTGGGAAATTTCTGCTGGAGAACAGTAACAATTTAGGGACACTTTGTTTTCCCCCAGCAGGGTCAGTGCATATTCAGATGTATCAGATTTGCATCTTACTGTTTAGCCTCTTTTGGAAATATCACATACTAATAATCTTGTGGGGTTTGTTTAAAATTTGTTTAAAGCATTATGGTCGAAATTGTTACACATGCATCTGCTCTAACAACGTTTTTAATGTCAAACCTAAACATCCATGTGTAATCTGTTTGACAGAGATGAGTCCTCTGTAAAATATATAAAACAGCCACAGCAGACTCTAATCTGGTGACAGTTGGATGAACCAAAAAGGCTTTGCCAAATGATTTTGTATGGGGTTTTGGACAGCTGAACTGGAAGCTGAACTGGCAGCACTGCTGTCCATCTTGTTGCATAGTGTGGTGACTATTTTTGACGTGAACCCAGATGTACTGTTGAGGAATGTAATTCAGTTCAGACATCTTAAATCCTATTTAAAACAGCTGAAATGTCTACTAGAATTCCAGCCGAAGAAATTTTGCTAGAACCTCCAGTCCAGTATTGATGTTTTCAGAAGATAGTTTTGTGTTCAAATGGTGGGGGGCACTGCAGTTGTTGCTAGCAGTATGGTGTTAAATTGCTTCAGTTAATAACTGACTCTGTAAACCGGACAACTCTCAAAAGCTTTACATTGCGTCGAGGAAACATATCTATAAAGCTAATAAATGAAAAATGCTTGAACAAAAAGGAAGATGATTAAATAACTATGATTTTGAAATGGGCTACTCGAATAAAACATGTCTGCTCGCATGCTAAAGATTCGATTTATTTAGATGTCGTCAGCACAGTGCTCGGGGGCTTTTAAATCGCCCAACAGTTTCCATTGACGCAGCGCTGTCCGTTTCTCCTCGGTACATTTTCCCGCGTGTTATGAGCGCCTGAAACGACTAGGACATGCTGACGACGTGAGCGTTTGTAGTTGGTGTCAGACACGATTGCCCTGTCGGAATTGGGAAATAATCTACAAAACCGCAGCTTGGAGATGAGGTTACCAAATCACTGGGAATTTCTGCTTGCAGGCACTTGAACAAGTTGAGGCGTCGAGGTCGAATAACCACGGAATCTGTCCGCAGGCAGACCTCTATTCAGAACTGGCTACAACAGTGTCCGAAATCTGATCCTTTAAAATTTTTTGCTTAATTTTAAATAAGACTGAGTTCACTTTTGCATCCAGCTTGAAGAGATGTTGATTTATGCGCTGAATCACCACCTGTGTAGAGATTTCTGCGGCATAGACTCTGGGCTAGGGATGGATGGGCGTATCGATTATAAAGTAATCAATACTGCGATACCTAGGCACTACTCGTTTGGTATTGATTACGTTTTAAAATATGCCAATACTTTTACAATTTTTATTGAGTCATTTATCTGTGCAAGATTTCATAAAATGTAGGAGCAGCGTTTACAAAAAACGTCCTTGTCTACAAACAAATTGGTGTTTATGAATAGAGTATAGTCCAATTTCTTCGAAGTGTGCACATGCATATTAGGGTACACATGTTGACACGTTTGATTTCGCAATAAAGACCACCCAAAGTAATTAAGCATGCACCAGAAAACGCCATCATAAAAATGCAACAAAATAACATTTCTGGATGGATAAATAAATGGATCTAGCCATTTCGCTTCTAGGGAAACCGGAGTTTAGGAGCTTACAAACATGATTTGTCATGTTGGCGCTGTCAAGCTCTATTATGAAGCATATTTGCAGCTGTGCCCATATACTGTACACATCAAGAGATTCACCAACATGCAAATTAGCTTTAAATATGTTATGCAGTTTTAGCCTAAAATGATCACCCTTTCTTTAAAAACAGTTTCATTTTTTTCTTTTTTTTGCATATAAAGGAATAAGAAATTTTATATGACAATTTTCATATAAAAATGTGTACGGCTGTTTGACTTTAAAAATGTATGCACATTTGGTATTGACAGTTGTAAGTTTTGTACATAAATTACTCATATTGGCATGGATGTCAGTATCACCTTCCTACTCTGGGCAATGTATTAATGAACAAACTAACCATGGCTGCTGCACACGCTTTCAAGATTTGGTTCTCTGTCCTCAATGCGCATTCTGTGTACTGAATTTGCTTTTTAATGTTAGTGAACTTGCCCTGTGGAGGGTTGGCGCCCCGCCCTGGGTGTCCCCTGCCCTGCGCCCTATGTGCTCTGGGATGGGCTCCAGGCTTTCCCGCGACCCTCGCCAGGAATAAGTGGTTAAGATAATGGATGGATGTTAGTGAACTTGAATGAAAAAAGTAGATATAGAAAAATTGCAAGCCATACATTATGCAATAGTTAAAGGCTATTCAAATGCAGTCCCTTGCCTAATAAAGAGGGTTTTTTTTCTCAAATTTAGATTGTCCAGTCCTGACAGTTAGCACAGATTCACACTGCAGCTTATTGGTCAGCTGAACTCAGGCATTCACCCTACTCTTGTCCTTTTCTGTCATGCCTGGCAGAACCTCGATGAATCCATTCAGTCGACTCCATTTAATAGCTTTGACTTCCGGGACACATTTGTCATATTACTGGCTACAGCCAAAGGCACTAATTAAGATGTCTGAAGTTACAGTTTGTCTGTATGTCAGTTAAGAAGTAAATTTGTATAATCTCTTTACAGGTATTATTTGAATATCATTGAAATATTAAAATTCATGATTAAAAATATTTGTTAATAAAATTGTTCAGTAAAATTTTCATTAAAGGTTGTCATGGAAACACACTCTCTTTAAATTCTAATGAATTTTGATGTAAGATACTCCGGACTATTGCATGTAGTTTATGTTGTCAGATGTATGCAGCTGTTGTACTCAATATGATCTGATCACAGTGCATGGCTCTATTTTTCATTTTATTGTCATCTTATTTTCTCCCTTTTAAAAAAATGTAATTCGACATCTTAAATTTCATTTACGCAGCAGGAACCAATAACAGTATGTACTTTATTAAAAAGTAACTTTTATTAATGAATTTTCAAATTACAGTATTTGAGAAGAAACCATCTTTAATATTGCATTAAGAAGTGAATACTCCTGTGTGTCTCATTTTTGGAAGTCACATTGGAACAGCATGGGTTTTGTTTTAAATTAATTATAATTCATAATAGGTTTTCATGATTATCACCCAGTCAATTACCAGAGTGACCTAAAAGGCCTACCTGTATTAGTTGTCTAACCGAGATTAATTATTTTCTGTTGACCCTTTGCGACCCTTTTAGTACAGATTTTGCTGCCCTTAGGGGTGTGGTTATGCATATTTATTACGACCAATGGTGAGGCTTGGATTGCTTTGTAGGGGGCAGCTTCCTACAGCAATGTGATATATGACACTGATTTTGGGGGGGAGGGGTTGTATAACCCCAATACTCTGGCATGGACTGTGCAGTCTGGACATGGCCATTGAAATGCCAGTGATTGTTGCCTCTGTCTCTTCAGCCAAGCTGGTGCCCACAGGGGTTTGGCACAGACCCAGTGATTTCTTTACAGTGGAGCTGCCATTGCTGTGGGCAATTCACAGCTGTGTTGTATGCGTGCAGAAGGTGGATACTGAAGGATGTACAAGGCGGTTTGTTCACTAAGCAGGTAGTGTCAGCTCAGCTCTGGAGACGTCCCTGTCACATCTGTTCCTTACAGCCAGTTTGACACAATACGCCATAGAGACTACTACAGTCCTTTTAATAGGTACCTTCATATTCATACTGCAACTAGAACAATCCTTGAAAGGGGATGCGCTCTAAGTACTATAGAAATGTGACATAAACCATGAGGATGTCTGTGCTGTGAGCATTATTAATGTGAGCACTGCGATGTAAACTCTCCCGAGTTTGCTGGGAATTAAAGACAATCACTTCACTAAACCAGGACACTGACTGTGACTGTAATGTTGGGGTTATTTACTTATTTGCTAAACATTCCTAATGATGGGATAAATGATGCTTTAAAATTCACCACAAGCGGGTAAGATCAGTTAGTCTGTGATTGACAGCACATGGAACTCCGACTGACAATAGTCTTAGATGCAATGTTTTTCCTACCACCTACTGTAATTATACAACTGCTTTATCTTGTACCCTCACAAATGGGAAATTTAAGCAAGGTTGTGCTGTATACTGTAAAGTACGATGTTTTAAAATAAAGACATCCAAGGCCTTCCTAATTTTGTGAATAAATTTTTGCACCTGCAGTCCTGAAATCTGACAATCTTAAGCTCACGCAGAAGCATAATCCTTTTCCCTTTACTGTAAATCTGTTATTTTTATAATGCTTTGTTTTGTCCTTGTGTGGACAATTCTTATACCACATAAGTCTTTGTCATTCCTCATGACAGTATCTGTGTAACTATAATCATACTCTGTGCGTCTGCATAATTCACATGTGCCTTTTGGTTAAGACGTTAGAGTCATGGCGTAAGATATTTTAAAGTATATGTCTTATGGGAGTAGTGCTTAGTCTGTAATAAAACAGACAGGCTGATCAATGCTAAGTTTAATACCACCTGGGTTTGTCTTTGTATGACTGACCAGAGGGCAAATAGGGAATGATCTGGCTCACAGAACTAGAACAGAATTTTTACTGCCTACTCCCAGTGGTTGCTGTCTGTATAATCAGGAAGGCTGATATGTTGCAAGGCACAGAGAAAGAAAGCATCACTCACGTTTTTTCGTCCCGGATGTAACAAGAAAAATGTGAGGAAACCACAGTATCACTGAGCAGGGTTTGCATGAAAAAGCCTTTGAAACAAGATAAATGGCAGTACCTACTGAGGACAGAGTGTTGTGCAAATTTCATATTAAATCATCGTTAGAACACAGAGGAGGGGGATATAACAGAAGACATTGAACAATTAGTTCTTGGTTGTACTTTCATTTTAATAGTCATTAAAAACCACTCAGTTATAAATTTAAATACACTAAGCATTATTAATGAAGTTGAGCGGATTAGTCTGCTTTGTGAAACAGGTAGTGCAGTCACTGCACACTCAAAGTACGAAGTCTTTTTATATTCATTTATAACATACTAAACAAAACTGTAAAGCTTGTTGATTTTACTAGTGTTTGCTTACCAGTACACTAACGCAGCCAAGAATTGACTTTGTCCTTCATCTTCATGTGATATTTCAACGGCATGACAACACTGTCATGCTCAGCCATCACGTGAAGAGCCACCTGCCTCAATTACCTCGGCATTAGCAGTTGATTTTTCATTATTGGCTTTGGATCTTAATTATGACAGTGCCAGGAATACATTGGTTCATTAGCATGCATGCTCACGCTCTTGAATAATGTATCGAACGTACACGGGCCTTTTTTTTAATTAAACTGGAGTGGTTGGTTTTTAGGCGGGAGATAAGCACGTTATTGACATTTGGAACAAAAAGAAATCCGAGTTTAAGTGAGAAATAAACCAGAAAAGGACAACGGTGGGGGAAGAGCGAGGAGAACGTGCTTTAATAAGACTCCGATCTGAGACGGCTGAAGGAGCAAAAGCACGTGTTTGTCATCTGCTTGTCGAAGCAGCATCGGGCAAACCCTCGCGTTGTCAGGTCGGTTTGTGCACTGGTGTTATGAAGCGATGAGAAGCACCGAGAGATGGACCGATGGACCGGCGCCAACGAGATGCGACGGTCCACAGCTCCGCCCGCTGGCTTTTGCTCGGAGGCGTCCGTGAAAAGCAGGCGTGAGCTTCATCCATCTCCCACGAGCCTCAGCATAGCAAAGTACGCGAAAGAAGGAACCGGAGGAGGAAGAGGAGGAGGGTGGCCTGCAAGGTCAGCACGAGAAGAATGGGCTCCAGAAGGAATGGGTGCTGCGGCGTCTGTTGGATCGGTGCTTTGCCTACTGCCCGCCTCATTGTTGACGATGCACAGATATGCAGATGGGAAAGCTCAACGTGGCGCATTGACGCCTTTTTTGTGATTCATTTTTTATGAACTCTTTTGATACACACATAAAAGAGCATTAAAAACAGAGGTATACAGACACGCTCAGCTGATAAATATTTGAATACTGCCAGTACCCTCTACCCCTTCCCCTATGCCTCTGAATGAAGACATCCGCTAAATCTTAAGAGGTCCTGAGACCATGAGTTATCTGAAGGCTTGTTGGCCAAAGATGATTTTCCTTGTAGTGCACCTGCATTTTAATTAAAGCTTTGGAAGATGGAAGGTGCCTTGTTTTTTTCATAGAGCTTTGTGTAAAAATTCTCACTTATAGTGAGACAACAAATGCATCTGTGCATTTCCAACCCATTTCACCAGGGGGCGCTCTTGCACTGTGACAGATATCTTGAAAGACCCAGGAGCGCTCTCACAGATAGATGTTTATCTTAACTCTGATCCTAATTTCTCCTACGTATGAAGATGCATGCAACAGAAGTGACAGGTGTTACATTAAAAAAATTCCTCAGTTTTGTTCCTTTTGAAAAAACGTGAGTGCAGCAACAGAGAGAATAACAGTGCCTGCTCTGCTTAACTCTCGCAGTACCTCCTCACCTGCTGAGACATCCTTTTCAGGGCCATCAGCTGCTTAACCCTTGCAGCAGCTGTTTTCCTGCTTTTGAAGGTATTGTATATATGAATATACAGCATGATAGAATATGTATAAATATAAATGCAAGGAAACAGATATGAAATAAGAGAAATGATAACTCACTCCTTGTGATCTAGAAGACACAAAGAAAAATAGGAAGACTGCAAAAAAAAAAAAAAAATCTGGAAGCATAGTTTAAAAAAATTTGCATAAATTTTCTTGAGAGTGTGAAAGGGTCAGTCTTCTGGTGCTTGAAGCTCATAAAGATGCACTGACCCCCCCCGAATGACCTGCACTAGTGTGACCATCGATTGAGACTTTCCTAGAGTGGCAAGTAGCTCAGGGCGAATTTGACAGAGAGGGGCAGAGAGAGCTGTTTGCCACAGGCGCCGACGTGTTGAGCGCAGCCTCCTTCCACTCTCAGTACCCCAGCCCCGTAACCGAGCTCTGTTGCCCTCTCTCTCTGGCTCAGTGCCCACAGACGGTGGCTCAAGAGCCAAAGTGGAGCTCCGCAGCTGGGGTGGTTGTGCTGGAGAATATGGCAACTGACTCCAAAGGTTAACATGGGACAGTCTCAGCAGATCAAACTCCCATTCTGATGGCTAAATCAAACCATGTATGCTTTTCTACAAGATATAATTTTTATACCCATTTAACCCATATTACAGATTTAATATAAATAACTTTTTTTTTATTAGGCAGGTAAGGACTTTGTTAGAAGCACTATATTAGGAATATCTTGGAGTTCAGACCTGCCATTCTCTAAGCTTCAGGCTACTTCATTTTCCCCATGTTGCTCTTTTTAACATTTTGTTTAAGGGCTAAAGGCAGTTCTATAGTTTCCCAGCTTCTTTGACTCTACAGGAGCTTCATACACCTGCTCCCAAATGAGGCAAAAAATTAAAACTAAAACTGAACTGTGAAGCTATTCAGCACAAATCCTGAACACCAAAGTCATCAGTATGGAGGACCTCAATCCAGGTCCACAAATGCATGTAATATTTATGCTTACTGGATTTTTACACAAGCAGCAGGTTTTTATATATATATATATATATATATATATATATATATTTTTTTTTTTTTTTTTCAACCTGCTATTACATACCATCTGACATCCAAAGGCACAATACGTGTACTTGTCATTACTCCACTAGTCACCTCCTATTTCCCTAAACCCCACCCTCAGCAACCACGAACCAGGGAAGCAAATTAAGAGGAAATAAAGAGAAAAGGAAAAACAGTGAAT